>VDFB02075005.1:0-33196 GCA_007258455.2 Sequoia sempervirens
AACCTATTGAACATTCTTAATTTCAGATTTAGAATTCTGAATAAATAGGAGAATGTCATAAAAAAATGGGAGTTTAACACCATTGCGCCATTGGGAATAGAAATTCCCTTAATCAAATTCATCTAATTGTATTTTTCCAACAAATAGCCAAGAGCATCAACAACTATAACATAGAGGAAAGGTGATAAGGGGCAACCCTGTCTAATTGAACATTGTAAAGGGAAGGAATCAGACATTGTATTATTGATCATCAGTTGGACATTAGCCTCATTGAACAACATTTGAACATGCTTGCATATTTTAGGACCAAACCCCAACCATTGGAGCATCTTAACAATAAACCTCCATCGTATCCAGTCATAGGCCTTGTCAAAATCAAGCTTGACCAACAATGCATTCTACCTTGTTTGTTGAGCCCATTCACTTGTTTCCCATGCCAAGATTAAATTATCTAGAATGAACCTGCCACTAAGGAACCCTGTTTGTTCAGGTCTTACAATCATTTTAGCCATCAGTTTGATCCTAGTGGCTAAGGCTTTAGCAATAATTTTATATGAGGTATTGAGTAGAGTAATGGGTCGTCATCCAGAAATGAGGTCTGAATTTTTCCCTTTCGGAAGGAATTTGATTAGACCTTTGTTAATATCAAGCCCCAACGAACCTTGATTCACAACTTCCAGATAAACTAAGTAAAAGTCTTCCTTTATGTGTTGCCACATAGTTTGATAAAATTCAATCGATAAGCCATGAATCCTTGGGATTTTGTTAGGAGCCATAAAGAAAACAACATGTTCCAAATCCTTAATAGAAAGATCACAATCAATATATTTACTGTACTCATAGTCCACCTTACTAGGAATGATTCCTTTGAAGATATCTTCTAAAATTAATTGGGCATCATCCCAATGCGGATCCTTGCTGAAAAGCTTCTCATAAAAATCCTAAAATATATTTTTAATCTCAGTTGGATCTGTGTAAATCTTTCCATTCTCATCCTGAATTGATTCGATACATTCCTTTCTATGTTTATAATTCAAGTAATTAAAGAAATACTTAGAACCTTTGTTACCCTCTTTAAGCCAATGTAATCTAGCCCTGACTTTAGCCCCTTGTCCCCTGTACATCTCAAATTTACGAAGTTGAGTTTCAATTGTAGCGATAGAAGTTTGAAGAGTAATATTGTTTGGATTTAAGTTAAGCAACTTTCTCTTCAAGGCTAGCTTCCCTTTTAAAGAACTTTTTGTACATCTTCGTTGCCATGCCACACTCTTACCAAAGGCACGTAAGAAATCAATGCATTAAGAAATAGTAACCTGCCACCAGCTCCTATAAGAATCACCCTCCTTTGGTTTAGGGATGGAGCTCCAAATGTTGACTAAAGCATCAAAACAAGAGGGAATTTTAAGGTAAGAGGTATTAAGTTTAAAGGGCATATGAGAATTCACATTTGCAGAAATTTCTCTAGTAACCTCACAAAAAATAGGGAAATGATCAGAAAGCGTAGTAGAATAATCAACCTTCACAAGTTTCCCCACAGAGTCTTGGATCAAATGTAGATTGGGGGAAATATAGAACCTATCTAAATGACTAAGTTTCCTATCTGCCCCCAACCTATAGTTGGTCCAAGTGGACCAATTAAATTTATGAGTAGACATTTTCTTAGTGATAGGGTCTATAATCCCAACGGAGTTGCAGCAAAAAACCCACTTATCAAACTCTTCATTGCTCAACTTTACATGGTTATCCCAGCTACGATCAGTATGATGTTCTACCATATTAAAATTGCCTACAATCACCCAATCAACATGAGGAAGGTGGTTAGACATCCATTCCCATAACTCACACCTTTCTTTCGCAATGTTTGAAGTATAAACTGAATAGAAACCAATAGGCTGCCCATTGATAAAGGTGAGAATCCAAACACAACTGTGTGAAGGGTCCTCACCTTTATCAATAACAAACCTATTAATCCACAAAGCCAGGACAATAACAGGCCCCTTGCCTTCTCTATGCAACGTATGAAAAAAAGATGCATCTCTCCATACATTGAAAATAGAAGAGACAAGACACTAACCATTAATCTTGACCTCCTATAAGAAAACAATATCAGGCTTCCATTTAGCAATAACATGTTTGACTTCAAATTTGCGGTGAGGTAAAGATAACCCTCTAACATTCCAAGACATTATTTTAAAATTCATGGTAAAACAGAATTAGAGGAATCCTCTTCTTGTGGAAAAACATCAAAACTATTAGCAAGTGCAATAGAATGATCAACAAATCTACTCTCTTTCACAGTTGGAATGGGAGACCTAGATCTCTACCTAGCAGGCAGAGATAGCGAAACAGGTCTCCTAATAGGAGAGGGGGATCTCTATCTTTCAACATTCACTATTGAATTATTGACCATGTTACATTTTTTATTTTGGTTTGCAGACATGTTGTTGCTTCGTTTAAATGATTGCCCAGTTGGCATTTCAACCATGTTGCTTGTATTAATTTGATTTGAAGACATTTTGCCACTTGGTGGAGATGATTTCCCAAATGGCATTACATGAGACTTTGATGGCTATTTTCTTTTCTGAGGCACTGACCAACCATCTGCCATAATAACATCTTTGTAAGTGGGGGGTTTATCATTTGTACTTTTGTCTGCTGAATTGATATTTTCATGTTCCATTTGAGAGGGCGTGTTAAAAGGAGTAAGCTGAGAGTGTTGTTGCACTGACAATGTACTATATGACGCTGGGTTGTTCATTTGGGAATATCTATTTTTTCAGAGGGGACAATCTCTAATTAAGTGGCCCTCTTGTCTGCAGAAAAAACAAGCATTGGGCTTGTTTAAATAAACCACATGTTGGAAAAACTCAAGCCCTGGCCCAATCAGTGTAACATTCTCTAGCAATTGGTTATTTAAATCCATTTCCACACAGGCCCTAGGATGTACCCTGAGGGTAGAGAATTTATCAGATTCATTTTTACACTAGAGAACTCTCCCTAGCTACGAAACAATCTCCCGTAAAAAGGGTTTGAGAGCTAAGTTCAAGAAGGGAAATTCTATCCACATGGGATACTTGGACTTAGAAGGGCCCTTTGGATGAAAGTCTAAAGTCCAGGCTTGCAAGTAGCAAATTTGTCCACATATGACCCAAGTCCCATACTGCAGGACAACTTGAGCATGCTAAGCGGATTTAAATTTACATGAGACATATCCCTTCCCTAGTCCTCTCAAAGCCTCAATTTCCCACCCTCTACTTTCCCAGTTAATTTTTTCCCATTTGTAAAAATCATTTTTCAGATGGAATTCCTCTAAGAAAAAACAAAATAATAGATTTAGTTTGGCAGTGAACAATGCTTTCAATCACATCATCTGGAAGCAGACATTTTAAAGTCTTACCATTTTCATCATTTGTGTGATCTGCTGCACCATTTGCTTGTTCTTGCATTTCTTTATCTCTTACATTCTCTTCTCCATCCTTGCTCGCTTCAAAGAAATTAACTTCTGCTTTACCCAGAGGACTTGTGCTTTTTTCGGAAGCCTCTTCTCCTAAACTAGGGTTTTCGTTATGTTGAGCACTACCCAACAAGTCCCCCTATTCACCTCCCATTTTCCTTGCTTCTAACTTCAGCTGCATAACAGAGGGTTATTGTCTGGGCATTCCAACAAAAACCAGACAAGGAAGAGTCTAACCAAGGAATGACGACTCACTGCTGCCACAAACCGCTATGAGAGATTGAACGCTAAAGTGTCGAAAGACTACCAGAAAGGTCACTGTTAGTTTGAATATACTGCAAAACCCTTCGCCCATTGCTTCCTTCCCCCTACTCGGTATATAAGAGCTGGCATCGAATCGTCTCTCGATACTTTTTAATTTTAATATTTTATAGTTTTCATAATTTAAATATACTAGCATACCTATATTAATTAATAATATATGTAAAACATGCCGAGAGTTATCTTTATCAAGACGCCTATTGACTTGAAAAAATGCTTACATTTTCATGAATATGAATTTGGAAAGCAATCGATTTGATTTCATTATTGTTTGTGTCATTGTTTATCTCAATTCCCATATATAAGGGTACACATTCAAATTTGAAATCATACCAACTTGTCTATAACAACAATCAACCAATAACTAAATTTAAAAGCAGAAATGTTCATCATTCATTAGATTTAGTTATAAGATACATATAAATACTCTAGCCAATTTTTTTTTTTTAAATATATAGATACAAATAATATAATTTCGAACATCTAAAAATTAGAAATCAAATCTTTGACATATATACTTAACAATTTTTTCATACATTTAACTTTGACATATATACTTAAAAATGTTTTTTTTTATTCTCATTTTATTAAATATATATGTTTTTTAATAACATACAAGAGACCTATGAAACTATAAAAATAAATACAATTGCAACTATTTCCAAATAGTAAGTGTTGAAGTGGAGCTATCGAAATAGTAATTTTGATGTTGAGGGTTGTGCGCTTCTATCATCGCTAGTACACGTGGACACATAGTTTAAGAAGGAAACATGATAGGAAATTGAATATACCAGATGGAAAAATCTTTCCACTAACTTGGAAAGAGAAAAAAAAAAGGGGGGGGAACAGGGGCTTTTTGAGTTTTATCTATTTTTTAGCCCCTTGGGAGATTTTTTTATTATAAAAAAATTATCTAAGTTGAAGGCCAAGACAATTTATTTTAAAGCCCAGTGTACATTTCATTTGAAATAGGTGGAATTTGACGACCACATAATTTTTTTGTGATGGTTTGATAATTATGAAAAATATAAATTGTAAAAGTCAATTAACTCTAATATAAATGTTAGTTCAATCTCCAAAATCATCTATCTAAAATCACATTTAAATAACAATTTTAAATCTATTAAGAAATAATTATATAAAATTAAAAATAATTTAATCCTAAAATTCATCTATATAAAAACATAAATTATTTATAAAAACCAATTACCTGTAACACAAACGTTAGATCTTGAAAAAATAAAAATAAAATCTTGTTATGTTATTATTGATATAGATATCTTATCAATATTAAAAAAAATATAAAATTAGAAAAGATTGATAATTAGTAATAAATGTAAATTTTTTAGATTATGTTACAACTAATAAGGAATTTTAAATTCATATAAAAAATAAATCTTGTTCTAAAAGTTAAAAATAATCATATTCTATTTTGAAAAAAAAAATGAATTAATATATATTTTTATAATAAATATTGTAAATCATATATATCAATATAAAACAATGATAACTTATTAGTAAAACTATCAAAATCTTAAATTATTATTAAAAATAGTATAAAAATTAGAATGTATTATATTCTATCTTTAAAAATTCTATTTCAAAAAGATTTTGAATTAATATATATTTATTATAAATCATATATATTAATATAAAGATGATAATTGTTAGTAAAAATGTCAAAATTTTAAATTTATTGTAAAAAATATAAAAAAAACCATTCGACCATCAAATTTGAGACCTGATCTAAAAGTAAAATCCCCTAATGTAAAAAAATAAATAAAAAAAATCTGAAATTAATAAATCTCAGTTTACAATATTGGGAGATATTGGTGTGTATCTAATGTTTTATCTATATATCTCTAAGATAGTGGGCAATGGCTATTGAGGCAACAAAAATGCATGCCCACATACCATCCCCTTATCCCCTTATGCATGCATCCCTTTCCTGCATGCCCATAACGGTTCTTATCAGGGTACTATTGCGTGTGCTGCAGTTTTTTTTTGTTTTATGTGCCTATTTACTTTTTTACAATGATTTTTTATTCTCATTTTACTTTTAAGTTTCAAAATTAAATGTGTCCATAATTTTTATTTTACATTTGATTTTTTTCTTTAAATATAATATAATGTTTTTTAGTTTAGATTTAGATTTTTTCTATATAATATAGGTAATATTTTTATTTTTATTACATTATATTTTTAATATATAATATTTATTTATATAATAAAATATAAATATTAAAAATATAATGTAATACAAATAGAAATATTATATTATATAGAATAAAAACTTAAATTTATAAGTATATTTTAAATTTATAATGTTTAATATATTATAGATAATGTAATATTATGTATTAAAAATATAATGTAATAAATAATAGAATATACTATAGATTGATATAATAATATTATAAATTATATAATTATATGTAATGTTTATATATTATATATTATTAGAATATTATGTTTATAGAAAAAACCCTAAATTTATAAATACAAATATAAATATTACATTTTATATATATATATATATATATATATATATATATATATATATATAATTTATATTTTAGATTTTTTTCTATATAATATAATATTTATATTTTGGCGGATAGACAGACGTGCTGGACAGATAGAACAGTGGATAGTTGCTAAATTTAGGAATTCACTTGACTTTTTACTTGTATGTATCTTCAGTATGCTCTTCAGGTAAAAATAATTATCCCTTTTATAACCCTCTGGTAAAAATTGATTCATTTGCCTTTTCACATCAAAATATTTTTGGGTAAAATAATTACCTAATTCCATAAAATTATCTTACCTCCCAACAAAAGCACTTTAAATCTTTGGCAAAAAATCATTACTTTTCAATATTATTGCACATTTTGATAAAATAAAATAATTAAAATAACTTTTAAATAAATAAAAATACTCTTTAAATAAAATAAAATATAATATATATTGTAAAATTATAAATTTAAAATATACTTATAAATTTTAGTTTTTATTCTATATAATATAATATTTCTATTTGTATTACATTATATTTTTAATATTTATATTTTATTATATAAATAAATATTATATATTAAAAATATAATGTAATAATATTACCTATATTATATAGAAAAAAATCTAAATCTAAAATAAAAAACATTACATTATATTTAAAGAAAAAAATCAAATGTAAAATAAAAATTATGGACACATTTAATTTTGAAACTTAAAAATAAAAAAAAATAAAAAATCATTGTAAAAAAGTAAATAGGCACATAAAACAAAAAAAACCTGCAGCACACGCAATAGTACCCTGACAAGAACCGTTATGGGCGTGCAGGTATTATGGGCGTGCAGGAAAGGGATGCATGCATAAGGCGATGGTATGTGGGCATGCATTTTTGTTGCCTCGATAGCCATTGCCTGCTTTGAACAGTATGTACCCTCCAAGGTTTCAATTTCGCAACACTGAGAAGCATTTGATCGCTGTGCATCTCCCGATGGCGCTGATCACCAGGATTCAAACGCAATGGAATTTCTTGCATACCCTTTTCTACCTCTTTATAAATATGATGAAGTGTTGTTTCTATTGAATTTTTTTGAAGGTTACATCATTTACAGAATTTGGGAAGGGATAAAATCATAAAACAGAGAAATGTGATAAGGGTTTTCTGTTGAATTTTTTTGAAGGTTAAATTGTCTTGTTTTTGGCTGAGGTTCAGTAAGCTTGGAAGGCCTTCTAAGAATTCAAATTGAATGATAGGTTGTCAGCTATAAAAACTTATGTGTTTTCTGTGATGGAGGATATGAATTATAGGATGTTAAATTTGTCATTTAACTGAGTATTTACAGGTGATTCCTCATTATAGCAAGAATATGCACATTATAAAACATGATAATGGTTTATATTCAATTTCCATTAGGAATGTAAATGCTATTTCTTTTTTTTATACTATGAAGTAGGGTAAAAATGTGGGGTTAGACCGTTATAAGTCTGAAATTGTGGACTAGTTTGTAGTGGTGAGTGGTAACACAAGGAATTCGAAATGATAATATCTAAATGATTTATATGTAGAAAAGAAATTTATTTCAGTTTTAAGCTTTCTTTCTATGAAGGTTTAGTACATTCATAGTAAAACAGCTCAAAATGTGCAATGAATAGAAACTTCTGCTATGTATATTTCACTATGCATCCAGTTCGTTGCTTATAAAATAATTATTTTCAGCCATAGGTGGTTGTAGGGGCAGCTTTTCAATTCAAGGGACAAGGCTAAGTTTTTAGATCTAGGTTTATAAAAAAATATTTGAACTTGCAGGAAATATCTTCCTTTTATGTGTAGTAGCATGCATTAAGTTTATAAGAATTTGACAGGTTCAAAAAAGCGAGGCATTTCCAACCTCCTCTGAGCGTATTAATGTTTAAATTTCAGAAAAATTGCATGTTTGATATATTATGGCAGTGGAAGCATAATCATTTATATATAATTGTAATGGTGAAATTTACATACACATGCCATTTATGATAGAAGATATATATTTAGTGGTTGCTCAAATGTCTTTTGGTTTTTTCTGGGTTTTCTTGTAGAGGATAAATTCTGAACTGCAGAGCAAGCTGAGAAACCTGAGTCTTATGGTACACCATTTTCCTCACTTTTCTAAAATATGCGGATTTGTATTTGTTTTTTTTTCTGTACTTAGTAGGTACATTTTATTTGGTACGATGCTTCTACGGGTTTGTATACTATTTTATTTTTTTCTGCACTCAGTGGGTACATTTTATTTGGTACGATCCCTTAATTCGATTACCAAGGTTAGCTTTTTTAGTACTGTGCTAAATATTTGATTGATATCATTATTAGCTTCTATTATTCTCAGGAAAGCTTATAAATTCATTTCATATCCCTTTCAAGTGTTCGTATCTCGAAAACATTGGGAATTAAAAGAGAAGGATCTTGATTGAAGAGGATCAGAGGCTTGTCTATTTCCATTTTAAGGTGAGTGATGGTTATATGGTTGGATTTATTAGAGCTGTCTAAAAGCACTAGCAATATGGATTTATCAATTTTCTAATTTGAAAGCTAGTTTTCTATAAATTTGTAAGAGATTTGTTTCTGCGGACAGAGGGAAATACAAAGATGAATTTTGGAGATAAATCAGCTGGGAGCAAATATTTTCCACTAGACACTATACTGAGAATGGTTAGGATGTATCATAGGGGCTGCATAAAGTTGCGATACATTCATAATGAGTTTAACTCTTACCTTGTTTGTTTTTTCTTCTAAAAAATAAAAAGCTTTAGCAGGCAAAGTTCATTTTATTTAGCAATGACATCATTGTTAGAATTTTGGACTGAATCTGTAGCTTCCACCGTGGACTACAATAAGGAATCAACATATACTTTGATATATTTTCCATTTAAACATCATATTTTAACTAAAAGGCAAAATAATTATAAAAAACAATAAACGTTAGCTTAACAGCTTTCCTTAGTCTCAATCAAGGATTTAAAGAGTGCAGCTAGTGGGAGTAGCAGTAGTGCTTGTTAATTTTTATGTAGCTTGGACAGGTGTCTCCATTCCCAAGAAGTGCTTATTTAATTATTTAATTATTTTCTAGAGACTTCTAGAAAGGGCTAAGTTGTCTAGATAATTATGTAATTAAATAATTGTTTCCTCTAGAGACTTCTAGAATCCAGTTAGTTAGGGTTGTTAGAGTCTATTTAATCTTAGCCATTGATTGAGATTAAATCATGGCCATTGGTTTTCCAATGAGAAAAGTATAAAAAGGGATCAATGGGCATTTGGAGAACACACAAGTATAGAGTTGAGAAAGACTTGCAGTGATAGCAAGTAAATTTGCAGTGAGAGCAAATAGTCTTGCAGTGTTAGCAAGGGCGCAGTGTTAGCGTTGGGGATAGCAGCTGTGGAATTTCAGCAGGAGAAATTGAGGGAAGAATTTCCGGAGAAGGATATTGCCGGAGCTCTGCCAGTAAGAGGCAAGCAGTTTTGTATTCCTTAATTTTGTTGAAGTTTAATATAATTCCTCATCTGCAGTAGTGGTTTTCCCTTCCGGGTTTTTCCACGGACAATTTGTCCAAAAATATTGTGTTCATTATTGAATGTTTTCTTCTCTATTTACGTGAGTTTTTATTGGTGAAGTTGCGGTTGTTATTTTTTCGATGACTAGCGAGAATTAATTTTAGTCAAATAATCTATGTATTAGATAGGAGATTAATAATCGATGGCGCAATACAATTACCATGGTATCAAAGGCGTCTGAGACAAAGCTGTTGAGGAAAGAAGAGGTTTATAAAACCCAGTTCTACCTCTTTAGAATTATTTTTATTTTATCTTTTGAGATGACCTCAACAGGTTTAAGAGATCAGGACAGATTGGATGGAACCTCAAATTTTGGTGTGTCGAAAGCCATAATTTCTTTGTTGCTGGAAGAGAATGGGATTAAGGAATATGTGACCAGTGTTGTACCTGTACCTACATATCCAGCACAGCTCTCAACATATAAGAAAGAAGATGCCAAGGTGAGGAGGCTGATTCTTGATGGTGTCAAGGATCATATTGTTCCACATGTTGCAGAGTTAGATACTGCGAAGAAGATGTGGGATGCCATTCTGAATCTGTACCAGAATGCTACCACTAACGAAAGGCGATTCGGAAGAGAAGGATTGAGAGGAATACCCGGATGAACAAGGGAGAAGACGTTACAAGTTACCTCACCAGACTTAGACTTGTCAAGGATGAGTTGGCAGCTATTGGAGATAAACCAGATGATGACGAGCTAGTGTGGATAGCCCTAAATGGGTTTACTAAGTAGTGGGATGTCTTTGTTCAAGTTATTAATGGGCCGAGACACTTTCTTAGAGTTGGGATGCATTTAAGGTGATTTCACTTTCGGGAGGAGCTTAGACTAAGCCTTGTCGATTGTTGTGTGAAGTCCCGAGGAAAAGGTAAAGGAGTTGAAAGAGCGTTGCCCTTGCGAGGAAAAGGGAAAGCAAAGGGGTCTAGTAAAGGGATCAAAATCCTGAGGTGAGAAGAAGAAGGACTCTCTAAAGTCAAGTGCTATAGGTATCACTGAGAGTTTGTATATGTCGTGATTGCGCATGAGAAGAAGGCAAGCTGATTCTTAACCCGGCAAAGTCTGAGGATAGGCTTCTCTAGTAGAATGGAGGATGAGTTAAACTCTCATGAAAAGCTTGTATGCTTCATCAACCTCATAGGGTGTTTGGTATATAGATAGTGGGGCATCATTTCATATGATAGGAGTTAGAGAGTACTTCTCCAATTATAAGGAGGAGGACATCAAAATACAGATTTCTATGGGGAACATGTCCAAACTCAATCTAGTTGGGAAAGGGACTGTTCTATTTTAGAGGGAGAATGGCAAGCGGATTCCCATTCATGATGTATTGCATGTGCCAAGCTTGGGTATGAATTTTATTTATATGTCCTTGAGGATAAAAGGTTACAATGTACTCTTTAGAGAGTGTGTTAATCTACAAAGTTGGAAATCACCCGACTATTGGAGTTAGAATGACTGACTTCTGAGTTGCGGTTTGATACTCATAAAGGCACTGATGAGTAGCAGTAATTCTAGAGATCAAGGAGAGCTATGGCATAGGAGGATGGGCCATATACATCATGGAGCACTTAAAATGCTTCGTGAGACAGTGACAGGTGTTCCAGAGGTGAGCATAGAGCATGATGATGTATGTAAGGGATGTGTGTTGGGAAAGTTTGTGAAAGCAACTTTTCCAAGGAGTGACACTAGATCCAAGGGTGTTCTTGATCTAGTACATTCAGACATATGTGGACCAATGTCGACGAAGTCTCTCAGAGGATATGAGTACTTTGTTACTTTTATTGATGAATTCTCCAAGAAGACTTGGATATACTTCTTGAAGACCAAGGATGAGGTCTTCTATCACTTCCAAGAGTTCAAAGCTCTTGTAGAGAATTCAACAGGTAGTAAGATAAAGGTTCTTCGATCAAACAATGGAGGCCCGAGTACAAAGGGAAAGAGTTCCAGGAGTTTTGTACCAAGGAAGGAATCAAGAGAGAGTGGGCTGTTCCTTACAACCCACAACAGAATGGGGTTGCTGAGAGGAAGAATCGGTCTATATCAGAGGCGGCAAGGGCTATGCTGTATGACCAGGATATGCCACGTTACTTATGGGCAGAGGCATGCAGTACAGCAGTGTACATACAAAACAGGGTTCCACATAAGGTATTGGGCAAGATGACACCAGAGGAGGCGTTCTCAGGGAAGAAGCCAGATGTTAGCCACTTCAGGATATTTGGGAGTTTGGCGTATTGTCACATTCCAGGTGTGACACGTTCCAAGTTAGATCAAACTGCAGAGAGGGGGTACTTTGTGGGGTACAGTGAAACCTCAAAGGCATATTGGATATTTATTCCAGGGACCAGGAGGACTATAGTTAGGCGTGATGTCAAGTTCATGGAGGGACAAAGCGTATTCGAGTCTGAGATTTGCCCGACGGAAATGATGCGAGTGGCGACTAGTGGAAGCTCAAGGATCATTCCAGCGGAATCAAGGACGTGGCTTCGGTATAGTTACTAGTACAAGCACGAATTTCGGGTGTTGAGAGTTAGCGGTATGGGCGCAATAGATCGCACGGCCGAATCCAAGAGATGCATCCAGGGTGATATGGAGGTTGATGCGCTACATCCTCTACACTTGATGCTTGAGGAATAGCGGTTACAAAGTGATACTTTCGAGGAGGTTTGTGGGAGCTCCTAGGATGGAGTAGTAGGCAA
Source organism: Sequoia sempervirens (assembly GCA_007258455.2). Classification (NCBI taxonomy): domain Eukaryota; kingdom Viridiplantae; phylum Streptophyta; class Pinopsida; order Cupressales; family Cupressaceae; genus Sequoia; species Sequoia sempervirens. Next base: position 12,571 of record VDFB02075005.1, read on the forward strand.
TGGAGACAACTAGCCGAATTATGATGACTATATGGCATTAGTTAGTGGGTTGGTAGATAGTGAGCCTTCTAGCCTTAGCTATCGGAGGCCCTTTTTGGCCAGTGTGGCAAAGCCACAATGGTTGAGGTACCTCCAATAGTGCGAGCTTGATGTGTGTGGGAGGTTGTGCCTAGACCAACAGATAGGGCAGTAATTGGATCACGCTAGATCTATAAGATCAAGCATGGTGCAGATGGTAGCATCGAGAAATACAAGGCAAGGTTTGTGGCCAAGGGGTTCTCTCATAAGGAGGGAATAGACTATGAGGAGACATTTGCTCCAGTGACCAGGTATACTTCTATACGAGTCGTGATCTCTCTTGCAGCACAGATGGGATGGCAGATCCATCAGATGGATGTCAAGACGGCGTTTCTTAATGGTGAATTGAAAGAGGAGGTATACATAGAACAACTAGAGGGCTTTGTAGCACACAGCAGTACAACCCACGTGTGCAGATTGAAGAAAGCTTTGTACAGACTCAAGCAGGCTCCCAGGGCGTGGTATGAGCGCATTGATAGATACTTGCAGGGAATGGGCTTTGTGAAGAGTGAAGCGGATGCTAACCTCTACTACTTGGTGGTTGGGGGTGAGGTTCTCATTCTTGTTCTTTATGTGGATGACTTGTTTTTAACAGGTTCACTAGGGCTCATAGAGGAAAGCAAGAGGGACCTTGCAGCAGAGTTCGAGATGAAAGATTTGGGGCTTATACACTACTTTCTAGGCATGGAGGTATGGCAGACAAATGGAGAGATTTTCCTTGGACAAGGGAAATACTGCATCGAAATCTTGAGGAGGTTCGAGATGGAAGATTGCAGAGCCATGTCTACTCCTATGATCACGAATTGGAAGAAGGTAGAGACATCCAGGGAGAAGGATGTAGACCCCACCTTATACAGGCAGTTGATTAGGTCTCTCATGTATTTGGTCAACACCAGGCCAGATATATCCTTTGCAATAAACTCTCTTAGTCAGTTCATGGTCGAGCCGAAGAGAGTGCATTGGACAGCGGCAAAGCATGTGTTGCGGTATTTGCGTGGTACAATCGAGTATGGAATCAAATATGCTCGAGGTGATGGTATCAGGTTGATAGGCTATCTGCAAATTGGAACCTTGGTAGGGAAAAACACTTGAGGGGTGTTGCTTTAGCTTGGGATGAGAGTTGCATCTCTTGATACGATTAGGAAGAAGTCGTGGCTTTTGAGTTAAGGAAGCCCGAGAATACATAGCGACTAGCATGGCGGCGTGTGAGGCGATATGGCTTCGGAAGTTGCTGGTGGCCTTGTTTGGTCAGAGGGTTGAGACTACGGTGATACATTGCGACAATCAGAGTTGCATCAAGTTGACTGAGAATCTGGTGTTTTATGATAGGTCTAAGCATATAGACATCAGATATCATTTCATCAGAGATTGTGTACAGCGCGGGATTGTTCAGCTACAGTATATACCTACAGATCAGCAGGTAGCAGACATTTTGACTAAGGCATTGGGGAAGGTGAAATTCATCTTCTTCAGAGATAGGTTGGGTGTCATGCAGAACACCTTCCTCGCTAAGAGGGAGTGTTAATTTTTATGTAGCTTGGACAAGTGTCTCCATTCCCAAGAAGTGCTTATTTAATTATTTAATTATTTTCTAGAGACTTCTAGAAAGGGCTGAGTTGTCTAGATAATTATGTAATTAAATAATTGTTTCCTCTAGAGACTTCTAGAATCCAGTTAGTTAGGGTTGTTAGAGTCTATTTAATCTTAGCCATTGATTGAGATTAAATCATGGCCATTGATTTTCCAATGAGAAAAGTATAAAAGGGGATCAATGGGCATTTGGAGAACACACAAGTATAGAGTTGAGAAAGACTTGCAGTGATAGCAAGTAAATTTGCAGTGAGAGCAAATAGTCTTGCAGAATTAGCAAGGGCGCAATGTTAGCGTTGGGGATAGCAGCCGTGGAATTTCAGCAGGAGAAATTGAGGGAAGAATTTCCGGAGAAGAATATTGCCGGAGCTCTGCCAGTAAGAGGCAAGCAGTTTTGTATTTCTTAATTTGCTGAAGTTTAATATAATTCCTCATCTGTAGTAGTGGTTTTCCCTTCGGGGTTTTTCCACAGACAATTTGTCCAAAAATATTGTGTTCATTATTGTGAATGTTTTCTTCTCTATTTCTGTGAGTTTTTTATTGGTGAAGTTGCAGTTGTGTTATTTTTCGATATTTGCTGAGAATTAATTTTCAGAGTCAAATAATCTATGTATTAGATAGGAGATTAATAATCAGTAACTGCAATAGAATTTTCATAGTGCTACTTGTGGTAATGTAGCTAGTGGGAGTAGCACCAGTGCTGCTAGTGGTATATACATAATTTTTTTAAAATCTTACATGATGTATGAGTTTACTGAAAAGAAAATACCCAAGAATCTGTATAAAATCAATTGATCAGTGATCACATATGTGACTGTTTGCGGTTACCAATTTTTATTCCCTAGATATCCTAGCAAAAAGTCAAAAAAATACCAAGTGAACACAGAAATACCACATGAAGAACTGAAGTCTGAGGTGTCAGCTAACTTATGTATAAAAAAATCACACTTGACTTTTGAGTTCACCAATACCCAAGGAAAAGTTCTCATTGAGTAATCCAAAACATAGTGACAAACAATTGATCACATCTGTATATTAGCATGAAGTGCAGTGAAAACCAGAAAAACTTCATGCTAATATCATGGACTGGGGAAATTTTATATCTACACATTTGTGTATGTTTGATTCCAAGTTCATAACCCCTAAATACAAACTTCCATATTGAAATGGCATAGTGATACTAGCTTCCATATTGTTACGTTTCTCAAGATTTGGGTAAAACACTCAAATAAACAGAGACATACATATGGGTAAAACACTCAATACACACAAATGTGCATAGTCAAAAAGGAAAAAGAAACAAAAACTTCAAAAAAAAAAGTGGCTACTCTTTTCTGTTTAATATTCAGATGAAACATAATTGAATAAGTGATACATACAAGGATTTATAATAGGCATGTCCTATGTCTGCACAGCCTCTAAGCCTAACTGTTGCTCCGAACTGCAAAAGCTGTCAGTTACAAACAAAATTCTCTGATTTAGCAAGTTAATCAGAACTTAGAATATATCTCTGAAAAAGCTCAAATGCTAACACTACTAGGAAACTTAACGAATGGAGTACAGACAAAGGAAGCAACCCTTATTGATGAAGATATTAGGAACAGTTAATTGCCCACCTTTTGCTATATTAGTTTTCTATTTGCACATTCAGCTTAGTCTGATACTAATCTATTTTTTCTTAAATGCAGGTAAAACAGTAGTTTGTAGATGAGTAGTAAAAGTGCCAACAAGAAATGAAATTACAGACAAAAGGTAGAAGAGAACAGAAAATTGCAGCCACTGTAGGAAAACATGCAAGAATTATCATCTGAGAGACAAATTTCAAAAATATTTCATTGTGCAAAGAATAGATAAGATCTCCGTAGATTTCTTTAGATGCTGCAAGAATTTTTCAATCTCCATGTCTTATCGGTTGCAACTACTGACTGTTGTTTGTTTGCCGCTCATTGCACCTATTAAATGCTTATGTTTCTTCTTTTCACAAAAAAATAAATAATAAAAACAATTTTTTTATCTTACATTGTAAAATAGAAGGATAGAAATTGCACCTATTAAATGCTTATGTTTCTTCTTTTCCCAAAAAATATATAATAAAAACAACCTCTTTTTATCTTACAATCCAAAAATAGTAGGATAGAATGATACCAATATAGACTTTGTATATAGAATTTGCTGTTACACTTAATGTAGACAGATTTAATACCTAATAAAATAATTGACCTTTCATGCAGGAAAATATTTCAAATATGCATCATTACTTTTCTTTGTACTAACATTTATTTATTGAACTTTGAAAATTTGTTCATGACTTTGGAGACAAATATATAATATTTTAAAAATTAAATTTAACACATTTTTGTCATTACTGTTTTCTAAATGAACCAATCGTAATGCATAAAGATATATTTTTTGAAAATAATAAATAGCACAATTAAAATTGAACTATAGAAATAAAATTTCATGACGTTAAATTCTTTAATATGATTGGTTTTCAAGTCATTGTCGGATAACAAAATTGCATCAAAATTGCATTCCACAGATGCAAAGATGCAAGAGTATTCTGCCTTGGAAAGAACTAATAAATGAACAACACAAACTTAGCTTGGTATAAACAACTACAAAAGCATCACAATTGAAATTGTTACTACTATTTTTTTCATTTCACTAATAAAAAAATATAATGCAAAAAAAATTATATGTTCCAATCATTTGTAAATCAAATTTCTCCTGTATGTATCTCAAAATCCTATTACAACCTTAAATAAACCAGAGTTCACTCTTGATATTTTTACTTACATGTACTTCTCTATCCACGTTCCCGTTGCACCCTTCCTGGTGCAAGTGCTGACTGTATGGCATCGACTTCAAGAGCCGGTAGATTTTATTTAATGTCTTGTATTTATTGGGACTGCGGGGGAGTAGGCGAGTAATAATTTTGACAATAGCAGTGCCTGCAGAGAAGCGGTCATTACCATTTTAATATGAATTTCGACTGTATGGCTTTGACTGTTAGGTAGTCTTAATCTCTTATATTTGTTAGGAGTGTGTGTGGGGGAACAGACGAGTAAGGATTTTGACAATGGCGGCGCCTGTACAGAAAGAGAAGCGGCATGTGGCCTTGTTACCATCGGCCGGAATGGGTCATTTCATGCCTTTCCTTCATCTGGCCCGAACGTTAACAATTCGTCACGGCTTCGCCGTCACCTTCATCACCGCCGGCCAAAACGTTTCTCCAACGGAAACTGCACACGTGCAGCGCCTGGCTGCCTCGGGCCTTGATATTCATGTCGTGAAGCTCCAGATCGAATCGCAGGAAGCTGCAAAAGAAGGCAAAGAAGACCCATTTTTCGCTCAATGGGATGCCATGAAAGCCTCAATGCCTGCTTTCGAAAACCTCCTCACTTCAGATCTGTTGCAACAGACTCCTCCCGTTTCCGCTATCATAACGGATGCCGTACTCACTCCCACTTTGTCCATCGCCGCCAAGTTCAATATACCCAGTTATGTTCTGTACACGGCTTCTGCATTTAACCTGGGTCTCATGCTCCACGCTCCCCTTGCAGAGGCGCAGGGCTTCGATTTCAGCGACGAGAAAGGGGTTCTACAGATCCCAGGTTTTCCTCCGCTGCACGCCGCTCGGATTCCCCAGGCGCTCAAGATTAAAGATCACATATTCCGCAGGATTTTTCTCGCCAGTGGATTGGGGCTCCCGAAGGCCTCGGCTATTTTGATAAATACGTTCGAGGAGCTTGAACAACCGTACCTCCAAAGTCTCCGGAACGGACGTGCCCTGCCGCCTGTGTATGCCATTGGACCCTTGTTTCTGCCCTCAGATGATTCCTCCACTCAGGATGTTGAAGCCGAGAGACAGTGCCTGAGCTGGCTGGACGCGCAGCCTGCCAAGTCGGTCGTCTACGTGAGCTTCGGCAGCCGTTCGGCAATGTCAGCGGCACAAATCACCGAGCTGGCGTTAGGTTTGGAAATGAGTCAGCAGCGCTTTTTGTGGGTTTTAAGGACGTCTGTCGTGGATGGTGCTGGCTCAGCGCAGGCACCTCTTCCGCCAGGGTTTGAGGAGCGTGTCGGGCAGCGGGGGATTATCGTTTCTTCTTGGGTTCCGCAGGTGAAAATCTTGTCCCACATGTCTACCGGTGCTTTTGTAAGTCACTGTGGGTGGAATTCTGTTGTGGAAGGTTTGTGTTGTGGGATTCCTATTCTTGCATGGCCTCTGTTTGGAGACCAGATGATGAATGCCACCATTGTGGTGGAGAATGCCAAGGCAGGGATTGAGGTGAGGAAGAGTGAAGATGGAATTGTGAGCAGAGAGGAGGTTGCGAGCACTGTGAAGGCAATAGTTGAGAGGAAGGACCTGACTATGGCGGCAATCCGCCTTCAACAGTGCGGAAAAATGGCCATAACAGAAGAGGGCTTGTCCGATAAGAGCCTTAAGGCAGCATTTCAACTTTGAACTGAATGCATTTCTTTTTTCATCGTGGGATCATATGGTAATTGATCAAAATATTGAGGTACGGTTTGGCTTCATCTTATGATTACACTATCAAAGATGACTACTTTTATCTTCCACTGTCTTGACAGTGTTCATTGAAGGTAATTATAATAAAATAAATCCAGATCTATTATTAGTTTCCTGTCATTGCATGGAATTACCTATAGCAGCATCACAATCTTTTAAAAGAAATACTTCTAGAAAGTTTAGAAATTACAATAATTTTTTAATGACCAGCTTCAAAGTTTTAGTTTAGTTTAATTTGTTTTTGTTTTGTTTTGTTTTGTTTTGTTTTATTTTTTTTAATTGAATTAAAATAATTTACAAAGAATAAGAGCTAATTGTTGAGAGATACAAATGCAACTAGTAATAGAGAGAAACAAATATGAACAGACCATAATTACAAATCAGCCATAAGAAAGCTGAAAGGAGCAATTATTTCATATACTGCATAATGACATGCTTCAAATTTTATTGAATACTAATTAGTAATTTGGTTACTCTTCTTTATATTTATTTATGAGATAGTAAAAAACACATTTCAAAGATTGATTATAAAGAACAAACATTTTAAACATTCATAGGACAATATATATATAAGTATGCATGGGTCTAGAACATAAAGTATTAGATATCATAGATGACAATATATGATCCATATTTATGGTCTTAATGATGATGAGAATCCTTCAACAATAATATTAAGGAACAACATAGTATTGTTGTGAATGATATATACGAGGATGACAATACTATGGATAAGTATCATGTTGAATTATCTCAAAATGTATCACATTCACATACTTTTGTGGGAACAATCAAAACCAATGCTTCTTCTATTGTTCCTCTTACTGCATTGATCCCACTTTTTGAGAATGAGATAAAATAAGACAACTATTGTGGCCCATTATAGATACCCTATAATCTTAAAGGGTCATCACATAATCAATTTCTTATAAATTTTTCATGTCAATATAACATATTTATATAGGAGCTTTTATTTGATAGCCATATGCAACATCAATAGTATGCACCGAAAACTCATTTTGGAAGATGATGCAAGCGTAGCGTCAATGCACCAGCTCAAGAGCCCCTAGGGCATTCGGGCCCCTAGCTTCGTGAAACATTCTCTTGTGTTCTGCATGGGCTGGGGTGGGCTTTGTTAGTTGCTTTGGGGGTTGTTCCTTTTTGGTGTTGAGATTGTGTGCGAGGTGTTAGGTAACTTGGATCTGCAGTCCAGCGTTTTTTGTGCCTTTCCCTAGGGATTCCTTAGCGTTGTGTTGTGTTGTCGCCCGCTCTTGGGGCTTCGGTGGTGGTGCATGCCCGTGCATACTTGGTTGCTTCTAGGGGGATCGGCCTTTTTGGGGTGTGTCGCGGAGGAAAGGGGTCGATGTTACCTCTGATTCTGAGTGGTAGTGTGGTGTGGGGTGTTGTGGTGAGAAGTGGTGTGTTTGGTGGAAGGGTTGGTGTTCGGCCTCACATGGTCGTCTCTGGCTTTGCTGCCTCAATGTCTCTGGGGGAGACTTCGTTGGGCCCTTCAGGCATGGACTTTTGTTCTACGATTGGCTCAAAGTCATTGTTGCATGCAACAAAAGTTATTGACAATAGCTTTTTCTTTCAGGATTCGGTTGATGGCGGTGTTCGTATGTCGCGGGAATCTCGTATCACCAAAGTTAATGGATGTCTTGAGTGGTGCAAAGAGAGACCCAAGCTGGTCATTCGGCCTGAGATGATAGCCGAAGATATTGAATATTATTCCAGGGATTCCTTATATTGCAATTTTTTGGGGATGAGGGTTTCTCCTCAATTTTTGGTGTCTTGGGCCCGATGGACCTAGTCACCAGAGGGTGAAATGGACATTATGTTGTTGGCTAACAATTACTTCATGGTCACTTTTGATTACATGGCTAATCGGAATAGGGTCTTTGAGGGTGGTCCCTATTTTCATAACCAAGTGGGGTTGTTTATCAAGCCCTGGCATGCGGGTTTCAATCCTTCAGAGGAGCTGCCGAATCAAGTTCTGGTTTGGGTCCAGCTTCCTCGACTTCCTATGGAATGTTGTCATGATGATGTTCTGCAGTTGATAGCATCTTTGGTTGGAAAACCAGTTGGCTCCTCGCAACAAACTCTGGATAGAAAGGTAATGACTTATGCCTGTATCTATGTTGAAATTGATTTGAGCAAACCCTTGCCAAATTCTATGGATATGTGTGCGGGTTCTTACTCTTGGGTGCAACATTTGGATTTTGAGACTCTTCCTTTCCGATGTCATCTTTGTCATGAATATGGTCACTTGTTGTGACGTTGTCCAAAGGCTAGGCCTGTGGAGCCCCCATCTTCTCAGCCTCCACGCAACCTGCCTATGGCTGATAGGGGGAAGGATCCTATTCTTGGAGATGGGGCTGATGTAGATGGTTACGTCCCTGTCAGGGATCACAATAGGAATAGGGTTCAAAAGAGGACCATGAAGGAGAGACAAGATGAGGATAATTTTAACAAATTTGAGGTGTTAGATGATCTTAGCCAGTAGGAAGTGAATCCGGGTTTGGTAAACCTTGATCAGGGAACTCTAAGTACAGGCTAGCTAGGTCTCCTCTCTAAGGCTACTCAGGATGCACAGGATGTTGGAGTTTCTCAGATGGTCACAGATCTTCACATGGGTGTTCTAGTGGAGTCAATTCCTATAGCTGAGTTGAAGAAGGATGGTGGGGATGGGTCTCCTCCAGTTTTGAATACTGGTATTGATATTGGGAGGAGTGTCAAGTCTCCCTCTCCTTTGGGACTTCATCAAAAGGACTCAAAAAAGGGGTGGGAGAGAAATCTTCCAAGCTTGGTCGTAAGAAGGATTTAGAAAAGATTAAGTTAAAAGGGGAAAATTTGGTGGAGTCAGGGTCGGTCAAGACTCTGGATTCTCATTTCTTGAATCCCTTGAAATGATTGTTTTATCATGGAATGTGAGGGGGATTGAACAGTGGCCCTCAACAAAAAGTTGTTCATGATTTGATTAGAAGTAATGCTCCTGATATTCTTTTCCTGCAAGAGAATAAGTTATCAATTGAGGGTATGATAGGTTTGTTGCCCAAGTTATGGGTGAGTGGTGAGTGCCAGTGCATTGGTGACATTGGTTCAGCTAGGGGTGTGGCCTGTTTGTGGAACCCTTGGAAGGTCTACCCTCTCTGGTGGATATCCTTTAAGTCTTCCATTTCAATGGTGGCCTCTTGGTTTGAAACGGGAGAGTCTGTTCTTTTCTCTAATATTTATGCTCATGTGGATCTTCTTGGCAAGTAGTTGCTATGGTCCCATATTAGGTATGTGTGTAGCATGGTTCCTCTTCATCCGTGGATTATGGATGGTAACTTCAATGCCATTGCTGAGTTGATTGAGAAGCGGGAGGTAATGCAAGGTTGGATCCCTCAGCACTACTTCTTCAAGACAACATCACTGCTTTGAATTTGGTTGACATCAAACCGAATAATGGTTGATTTACTTGGAACAATTGGAGGACATGTGATAATTGCATTACAAAAATGTTGGATCGCTTCCTGGTTTCCTGCTATTGGATTGGTGGCTTGTGGTCCTCTAGTTCTGAAATATTGGATTGGAGGGGCTTGGATCATTGGCCTATCAAGCTTGCCATTTCTTCTACTCATGTGCCTCACTCTCCTTCCTTCAAGCTTCAGCTCATGTGGCTGCAGGACCCATCTTTACATGTCCATGTGGTTGATTGGTGGAAGCTTGGCAGACTGACATTTGGTACGGTGATGTATACTTATGCTAAATTTCTTCAATTTACCAAATATCAGCTCAAACATTGGAATAGAAAGTTATTTGGAAACATTTTCCATGATGAGGCTCATGCTCAAGCTAAATTGGATGATATCACTAGGGTGATCATGGAAGAGGGAGTGACGGTTGACTTGCTCCAGGATGAGGCTAGGGCTCTAAAGATGTTGGAGGAGTGTGAGTTGAGAGAGGAAGTATTTTGGAAACAAAAGGCCAGAATTGAGTGGCTTCAGGAAGGAGATAAAAGTACTACTTTCTTCTTTAACTCGATGAAAGCCAGGAGGCAGGGTAATTCTATTTCAATTTTGGTTAATGAAAGAGAGGAGCAGCTCTCCTCTTCTTAGGAAATATCGAATGAAGCTGTTCAGTATTTTGAATCTTTATTTAGGGAGGATGGGCATGGTGGTTCTGTTGAGGAGGTACAGGTTCTTTCATGTATTCCTTCTTTGGTCACAAGGTAAATGAATGAGCATCTCATGGGGGACATTTCTTTGGAAGAATTGGAGGAGACTGTGTTTCAGATGAAGAAAGGGAAGGCTCCTGGACCTGATGGTTTCCCGATATAATTCTTTCAAGAATTCTGGGATATTATTAAGTTGGATTTATTGGTTGTTGTTTAGGAATCTTAGAAGAACAAGCAGTTGCTACAGGCTTTGAATGCTACCTTTCTTGCTTTCATACCTAAATGTGATGGGGTGGATAGGTTAAGTCAATTTAGGCCTATTTCCCTATGCAATGTGATCTACAAAATTATTACCAAGTTGATTGCTGAGAGATTAAAAAAGTGGTTGAGAATGTTGATCTCAGAGGAATAGAGGGCTTTGTGGAAGGTAGGAAAATTTTGGATGGGGTTGTTATTGCTTCGGAAACCATTCACTCGATGGCCAGTTTCAAAGATAAGGTGATGTTCATCAAGTTAGATATGGCTAAGGCTTATGATCGTGTTCGGTGGTCTTTCCTCCAATGGATGCTTGGAGCTTTTGGTTTTGGAAATGATTGGATTCAGTGGGTTATGAGTTGTGTTACCTCAGTTTCCTTCTCTGTGTTAACTAATGGTGAGCATTATGTGTTGTTTGGAGATTCTCGTGGTTTGCAGTAGGGAGATCCCCTTTCTCCATATTTGTTTATTCTTTTTGCGGAAGGTTTGGAGAGTTTGATAAGAAGGAATGTTGATCTGGGTCTTATTCAGGGGTGGCGGTGGGGAGGTGATCTGCCCCTACAGTCTCATTTACAATTTGTGGATGACACAGCTCTGATGGGCATGGCTATTATTAGGGAAGCTTCCATTTTGCGCAAGGTGTTGGATGTGTATCTTGCTGCTTCGGGTCAATGAATTAATGAAGACAAGTCCTCCATCTTCTTCTTTAACACCCTGGAGCCCATTCAATGGCGGATTGCCCATATCTTGAGATTTCAAATTGGGGGTCTTCCTTTGATCTATCTTGGTATGCCTATCTCTATTGGTAGGTTGCCTAAGGCTTCTTGGAAAAATATTTTGGATAAATTTTGGGTGAAAGTTAATCACTGGACTCATAGGTGGTTGTCCTTTCCTGGTCATGTTTAGTTGCTTAGGTTGGTGGTGCAGGCTCTTCCCACCTACAGATGTATGCTTCAGGTGGCCCCGATGGGATTTGTTAAGGATTTAGACTCTTTAGCTAGGCAGTTTCTTTGGGCTGGTAGTTTGTTGTCTTCGAAGTGGAGCCTTGTTAACTGGGATACTGTTTGTAGTCTGTGTCAGTTTGGTGGCCTTGGGTTAAGGTAGTCATCCTTGATCGGGGAGGCGCTGGTGGCTAAACTGTATTGGAGATGGTGTGTGGAGCAGGATCATATTTGGACTAGGATTTTATCTCATAAATACTTCCCTGGTGTGGCTTGCTAGGATATTCCCTGATTTCCCCTGGAGGGGAGAGGTTTGATGACTTGGAGTACACTTAAGAAAGGTGCAGTGCTTGTTAAGGATGGCCTTTTCTGGATTTGCAGAGGGGGGTCGAAGTCTCATTTCTGGTCTGATTCTTGGGATGGTTTTCCTCCTATTACTTCTCAGTTCCCTAATATGCTGACTCTGTGCCAGAGGTTTCTTGCGGCTGGCTGGTCTAGGGTGAGTGATTTTATGGCCTTCTCTGTTAATGACCAGCTGGTGTGGGTGAGATGGAAGCTTCCTAATGAATGGCCTGATGTTGGTTTGAATGAAGAGTGCCCAAAGCTTCACAATATCCTCTCCAGTAGGTGTTGTAGTTCCCTCCTGGATGGGGATGTCCTCTCTTGGTCTCCTAATCCTAAAGGGGTCTATTATATTGCTTCTGGGTATCAGGTGTTGTTATCTCATAAGCTGGAGGGGATGGAGGTTCCCTGGTGGAGGAGAGTATGGAACAAGTTTTCTTGGCCAAAGTGCAAGTGTTTTGTTTGGACCTTGGCCCGGAATAGATGTTTGACTTGGGAAAACATTCATAAGCAGTGTTTCAGGGTCCCTCTATTTGTGTTCTCTATGGGGGAGGGGAGGAGGAATCTACTCATTTGTTCTTTCGTTGTTCCTTTGCTTTGCAGCTGTGGGATTTCTAGTGGGGAGTGTGGAACTGTTCTTGTGTTCATGCCTCCTCTTTGATTGACTTTTGGAGCAGTTTGGTAGGCCTCCTTCGGTGGCCTCTTTTTTGCAGGATGTGTGGTATGTGGGACCTACTTTCATCCTGTAGCAGATTTGGTTAGAGAGAAATTATAGGATTTTCCGTGGTGAGAAGATGGTTGTGCAACAAGTCTGGCAAAGAATTCTGGGTATGATTCATGAAATGGTGGCTATAAATGTGATGTTGGGTTTCCCTTGGGGAAAGGGGATGCTTAGGTGGTGGATAGATTGGGGATTCATGGATCGTCTTTGGTGGCTGCTAGCCTCAGGAAAGGTCAGCACCTGTGGCAGAGGGTTCTTAGGATCGGTAGATGGATGCCCCCCCAGCTGGCATTTTGAAGATCAACACGGATGGATCTTCTCGGGGTAATCCTGGGCCTGTTGGGGTTGGAGAGATTGGCAGAGACTCTTTGGGATCAACGGTTTTCTTCTTTTATGTTCATGAGGGTGTGTAACCCATTAATCTTATGGAAGGTTTGGCAATCTTATACGCTTTTGAGCGGGCATTTTCTTTGGGCTGGTGTAAGGTTGTCTGTGAATCTGATTCACAAGTCATGATAAATTTGTTGAAGGATCGGAAGGTGTCTAATGTTCACTAGCAGCTGACTAGGTTGGTTCAAAATATTTTGCAGATTAGCTCTTTGATGGAGATGGTGTCCTTCCTACACATTCTGAGGGAGTGGAACATAGCAGCTGATTGTTTGGCTTGTTGGGCTTCTGAGCATATAGAGGGTTGGAATGTTGCTGCGTTGGGACAAGTTTCTCCAGAGCTCCGTCACGACTTGGAGGGGATTCTTACTGAAGATGGAAATGCTAGTACTATTGAATGATGTGGTTTTTTGTTTCTTGTTTGGTTCTAGCGGCTCTTAGGCGTTGGCCTGTTGATGCTTTGTAATGTTGTTCTTTGATTATTAATAAAGTTTTTACCCTTTTAGCTTCCAGAAATAAAATAAAATAGTATGCACACTCGAGAATTTCATTGAGAATAACTAATGGAATGTTGATTAATGCATTGGAATGAATTCTTCAACTAAGAGTGGGACCCAAAGGGTTATCTATATTATGTATATGATAACATCATTTGATAGATATAGTGTATTAATTGGTTAAACATAGTATCCTTGAAACTATCTCAAAGATTTCAAGAGGTTGGCCAATGATCATGAAGTTGATTCTATAATTCTCTTCTCTACACTTCAGGTTTTACAAGACTTAAGAGGTTGATCCTTACAATATCAAATGAATCTATACTTGATTCATACTGGGATATTGCTTAAAAAAATCTTCTCATAAAATATGCCAAGAATTACAAATGGAATAGACTTAATGGGCTAGATTCTTGGAGACTTTTGCATTTACAGACTTTGAGAACTTGAATAAAGATTAATGAATAAAATACTTGACATAAATTGAAAATATTTTGAAATAGAATTACCATGAATATCTAACCAACATTTATACTTAGACTAGTGCCTTAAACCAGGCAACAAAGTCAAAAGAAAATGCAATCATCTTTTGAACAACAAATTAAAATAAATTATGTGAAAGCTCATATATCATTGCCTTACAATGATATTCTTTAGGATTTACAATCAATTCTTCTTAACAATCCTTGAACATATTAGCTCTCAATATTTTAGATACAATAATTTAATCTATCACTTTAATAGAAGCTATATGAGAAATATTCATTTGCACAAAAGGAAAATATGAACAGATATGATCCTTGATCAATTTTATTCATAAGAGTAATAAGATATACATTTGGAGACTTGAATTGATTGTGAATTTGTCACAATGCCTTAATATATTTTGGAATTTACATATTGATGTACAAAATTTACAATTGAATAATTTGCATTTCTTCCCTAGAAGACCTAGACCGTACAAGTATAGACCTAAAATAAAACTCCCCTGTTTACAAAAATCCAAGATCCTTACAAAAATGGCTTGGAATTCCCTTTTATAAAAACAAGGGAGCAACAATCTTTAAGACATGGAAATATGTCACATTTTCATTTGATAATTTATTCTAAGGATAAAAAAAAAACTAGTACAATTACTTTGTAAAAGAGAAAAAGCGTATCACTAGAGGAAAAAATAGTTGTAGAAGCTACGAAGAAGATATTTCTTGCTTTGCACAATGAAGCGAAATAGGGAAGGCATATGATCAATCTGTTGTACTTCTTAACCTGTGTTGTAGAAAAACCTTCTAAACACTTGTTGGGGATGATAGTGATTAGATCACTAAAGAAAAATAAGCCCAAAACATGTCCACCTTGGAAAAAATGACAAAAAGAAGCTAGAGAAGATAATTATTCTATGCATTTCTCCAACCAAGAGCTATACTCTTCCTTTGAAGGCCATTGAAAGTATATCAATTTTTGAAATTTATTGTTATGAGCGTTGTATTTTGCATCAATTATAGCTCTTGTTTCTTTTGCAAAATTTTCCAAATCAGACTCTAGTTTAAATAAATCATGAATTGGAGTATTTAATAAGGTTAAATCCGGTTTGCCATCTCTATAAATGTATGTAGATAAAGTAGGAATAATATTAGCGAACTCAAAATTCCATGTATCACGGGGCTTTATAATCTTAGATTTATCCAGAATTTCAAGCATCACTCCCTTCTCCATGTTCTCAAACATTTTCGTCTTGGCTTTCATTTGCATATCTAACTTTTCCTAAAAAGTTGAGACCTCCCCTAATAATTCAATGTGTTCATTGACTTGTGTAAGGTTCTTGAGGGCGTTATTATCAAAGGAATTCATCCTACTAATTTTTCTGATGGAGGTGGCCTTGAGAATCTAATTATTTAATTTGTCCTTGAAATTGGTTTGTATTTTTTGATTAGATAAGTAGGGAAGGGCCCTGAGCTCGTACAAAACATACTACAGAGTTGAACAACCCAACAAAGCAAACTGGCCAAACACAACAACCAATTAGAAACAACAACAACAACAATAACAACAACATCAAACAAACCAATAGCAAGAACAAAGCCACCAGTAAAAGAAAAAACATAAAGAAAAAAACTAGAGATCTCAAAATAACATAAGATCCAAAGCTAGAACCCAATGACTTTTCCACCAAGGGCTTGTTAATCTAAACATACCTTCTTAGAATTACATTTCTTCTTATGTTGCACAACTGTCTAAGAAGATTTAGATTCTAGATTTTAAACATTTAGACCAGAAGGGGGGGAATCCCCTTCAGAGTAACTAACAAGTGGAATAAAAAATACTTAAGTTGAAGCATCCAAATCCAATCCTGAAGTAGCAGGATTCATAGATAAGACAACCTTTTATAGAATGGGGGAAATAGGGGCCCCAAGGGAGGCAACACACATAATAGTAGGAGCAACCTTGTCCATAATTAGTGCAACAAAATCCACATGAGAAACAACACCATCAACAATAGGATTATTCGTCAACATAGGAGGAGGAGGCATATAATCCTCACAATCAGAAGAAGAGTTAGCTACATAATTAAATGTTCTTAAAGAGCATTTTTTCACCAAGTGGAGGATGAAACATTACAAGAGCCATGAGGACATTCATGAGCCAAGTGACCTAGTAGCAAAACATCATCTGTAGTGAAAAGGGATACCTTCATAATCCAACAGCTAAGACCAAGACCAACCATTAACCTGAAGCACTACCTCACCAAGTAAAGCTTGAGACAAATTCACCTCTACTAAAATTCAAGTGAAGGAGGTGCGAGTAAAATTATTGGAAGCAAATCCACTTTCAAGAACTTACCTAGAGCATTACCAATGCCCTCATAAGTAGAGGGGCACTAGAACGGTAAGGGAAGATACAACAATCTCACCAAAACAAGCATAACATCAATGGGTTCCTTTAAAGGGTTAAATGAATGACCTTAAGGCCTCATGGATAGGGGATGAGAGTCTCATTCCCACACACCATGATCGAAGATAGTTTGTCTATCCACAAAATAATTAAAGAAAACAATAAAAAAATCTCTGGAAGAAGGGTAAATATCCATCTTACCCTCCATTAAAGGTGGCCACTAATTCAATATCCAAAGATGCAAGTCCAGAAGAGGACACAAGCAAAAAAAATTGTAGATAAGACCCAACTTTGAGAAATAATCAATGTAGTTTGAGACCTCATGTCTAAGAGAAATCATAGGAGCTATACATAGGTAAACCCACAAAAGTGGTTTACAATTTGAATGAGGAAGGAAAACTTGTAAAAAATTACCCCATGCCAAAAATTTCATCACGGAGTTGAGATGAACTCATTGGTTTGAGCAGACCAAAAAGGGTTCATTGAACCCGGAAGGTTCAAGCAAACCCGACACAATAAATGCCGCGAACAAAAATAAATGAAAACCCCTTTTGGGAAAGGGGTTGAATGAACCACAGGAGTTCACTAGAACCCCTAGTTCCTATGAACCCCCTTTCCACTGATTTTTTGACCTTGTTCACAAAAAACCTAAATTACTACGCTCAGCTTCGGGGTTGAGAATGAAAATGGAGGAATCTTCACAAACCCAATTGGAATTAGGTAGTCCTCGGAATGAGCTATCCAATGAATATAATTTTAATATGTTTTAGTTTTATTATTTATTTTTTTTTTTGTTTTATTAAACATGGGTTTTTCACCAAAAATCAAACTATTTGTTCTGCACATGTGGAAAAATAGCATATTATAAAAAAAATTGAAAAATATGAGTGCACGAGATATTGAAGTCTTTGATCCAACAAAAGAAATTTGAATTTCAATACATAAAAAAAATGTTATGCGTTATACGATCGCGCTATGTCTAAATTGCAATTGGTATGACTTCAAAACTTGATTAAAGAAAAAATATTCAATAAACAACTATCTAACTTAAAAATTGAAGCACTAGATATCAGTTACAAATATAGAAATTCGGAGAAAATTAGAATTTTTATCCTTCATGAAAAAAGTTATGCGTTATGCGATTGATGTGCGTCACTTTTTTTAAAATGTTCTATTTTTTGAAAAAACTTCGATTTTAAATTGGGGAGATGGAAAAAGAAGTGCAATCACGATTCAAAATTTTTTTGAAAAAATATTTTTTTAGAATCTACAGACAAAATTTGACAAGACTCTAGTTTGCATCACCTTCAAATTCCTCACGGTTTAGCCGCTATAGGTGCCCGAATGTGAAGATTTAGTTAAAAATAATAATTTTAGTGTCTAATTTGGCCAAAAATTGTAAACCACTATTGTGGGATCACCCACACACACACAAAAGAGGGTGCTCAGGGCCCATGCCCACATTATGAAACTACACAACCTCAATAAAGGATCCAATAGCTTGAGTAGGACCAAGAGATCCCTTAATAGGAGAGCCCTTCAAAGCACCCATATTCGAGGACTGAAAGGTAGTAGGAAAATCAAGAAAAAAAGACACATTCACACCCAACGATTGAACATCCATAGAGAGATCAACTATCAAGTCATACTCGTGAGAAATGAGCACCATGTGTGTAGGGAGCGAGAGAGGCAAGATGGAGTGGAATTCAAATTTGTAGGAGAGTGGGAGTAGTGAGACCGGTGTGCCATCGTGTGAAATTGGTTTGTAGTTACACATGCTAGGCATATGCCTTTTACAAGTTGTCATATGTTTTCCTTGTACTTTTAATTTAGTTTCTTCAACCCACTACCCCTGTTTAGATAGTAGGGCCTAGAGAGGATTCTTCAAACAGATGAAAACCTTTGGCTACAATTGTTGGTGTTGCTTGCTCAAATGCTAGTACCAAATCAATTGGCTCTATTTGTATCCCCACAGTAGAGATAACAATAGTCTTGAATGCAGTAGACATGACCTTGTCTCTAGAGACATGTAGAACACATGAAAGCCTATGACCTTGAGTAAATCATCAATTATATCTATGGCTACCTTTTTGACTTCTTCTTTAGCCACTTTTTCATTTTGTTGGTTATGTCTTAATTGCTCTTTCAACTGCTTTATTCTGAGAGAGAGTGCCTCTCTATCTTGAGCTGATAACTCAGCTAATCCTAATTGAGGGGTATGAGGAGAATAAATCTATGACTACGAAAATTGAGCCACCACTATATTGTATTCATGTTGTTGGTTAGAATGTAGTTCATGCAATTTGTTATACTCAACTTGTTTAACTTCTTCACAACTACCTCATTAAACATTATAGTGTGTACAACTAAGGAAGCTACTTGAGGGGTTGAAGTATCTGAAAACCTTTTTAAAATTAAATTTCCATACAACTCTTGGACAGATAGTGCCCCTTTAGGGGTGTGTGCAAGAATTTGAGTCCATTTTTTGGCCAAAAAGTGGAAGTGTTTTCCCTAATTTTTAGAATTTGTCACATTTGACCTAAACATTTGAAGCACTTAAAGATTGTATCTTTGAAAAGTTAGTAATATGAAATGTAGTACTCAGAGTCTAGTTCCCATATATGTGATTTATTTTAATACCTAGATGATACAAATTGATTTTCAATAGGCATGTCTAAAAACCACCGTTTAAAAGTCACTTTTTCATCATACCATCCACGTGTAAGCCAACCATATTTTGACCTAAATAATTGTATTTTTTTGAATCCTTTGGGAAAAGATCTGTAATACACTAAATATTTTTATATAGTTTGTTTTGAATATTTTTTTATTAATTTTTTATTGGTCGTAATTGTTGTTTTGAAAATCCATCGTGTACATCATGCATAAGATGACCTAAACTTATCATTTATTTATTTATTTTTCAAATTGAAAAGAATTGTCTGAAGATTGTGCACGTATAATTTATTTTTCAAAAAAAAATAATAATAAAAGGTTATTAAAATAATAAAAAAACCTTGTATTTCAAGTTTATGGACCAATTTCATCAAAAGATATTTGAAAAATAGAAAAAGTAATCCAATTGTAAAAAAAATTACATATTTGGAATCTACACAATCTCATCTATAATGTGTTTTAATTTCGTCAATTTTTTTTTGCAGAAAACGTCTTCAGATATATATCCAAAGTCACTATTTTCTACTAACATTAGCATGACCTTCAAGTTGTAGGTCAAAATAGGTCCAAAGCTAAGGGTCAGCTCCCCAAGTCCTTTTTTTGACCTAAAACCCATAGCAAAAATTGGGCCAAAAATTAAAATATTTAGAAATAGGATCTCATTTGTTTTTTTAATTTTAAGCCTTTATGAAACAAGATCTTGTTTCTAGAATAAGATCCCAAAACAGGATCTCATTTCTAGAAAACATGATCTCACTTTTGGCTCGAGGTCCCAAAGTGAAACAGGAACCCGTTTGCTAAATAATGAGATCGCATTTTGTTTTTCCCAATTTTGGGTTTTGGATAAGTCCAAAACTTCCACGATAGGTGGACTCATATTTTTTCTTTTACCCTTAGGTTTGTTAGTAGTTGGGGCCATCTCCAATATTGCCAAGGTTTCCAACTTTGGATTGAAACTGGATCTAAAGTACACTTTCTCAACTTGCTCATCAAAAGTGAAAGATTCTTAATTTTGATTTCTTATGGATCTAGTGCAATGATTGAGGAAATATCCATTTTAGGTAATAGAAATAGACCAGAATTTCTCTCACAAGCCTTTTTCGTTCCTCAAAATTAATCTTTCTTACATCAAAACCTATCTCTTTCACAATTTGTTGAGTAACCTCTTCATATTGTGAGGGGTGTACTTCATTCTTAGCCTGATTCAACTTATTCTAAAAATTTTCTCTCCTTATTCTTATAAAAAATTAAATTGCTTAGAGGGAACAAAACTATCATTAGTCATGAATTGATTGCAAGCTAAGGCTCTTACATCGTTTGCAATTGTACTGGGATCATTTAATTCCAATACAAGCCTATTAGTTGGTACCTGCCTATTATCTTGATCAACTTACGAAGGGAAAAATTGATCAAATTCCTCATCACCTGACATATTTTCTATGACATATTCATCTTTAGGCCTACTCTTTCCAAATTCTTCAAGATTTATTGAGTAATCTACCAATGGATACAAGCCAATTGGTACCTTAGAAGTTGTCACATGATGCAATGTTGACTGTG
>VDFB02075006.1:0-23248 GCA_007258455.2 Sequoia sempervirens
CTAACGAATAGTCCTAATTCTTCCCCATAAGGTACGAAAATGAGAGATGTTTCTAGGAGGTGGCATGTTAACTATAGCATCAATTTTCTTCGTGTCCACCATGATGCCTCTATGAGATACAATAAAACATAAAAAAAATCCACTACCTACACCAAAGATACACTTTTTTGGATTCAATCTCATGTTATATTTTGGAATTTTCTCAAAGATCTTCTAAAGGATATTCATTTTTTCTTCTCTAGTTAAAAATTTAGCTAGAATATCATCAAAATAGTCTTCCAAAATCTTATGTATGTAATCATGAAATATTAATGTCATAGCTCATTGATATGTTGATTCCACATTTTGTAATCCAAAGGGTACCATGACCCAACAAAATGTTCCCCAAACAATAAACCATGTCCCACAATCGAATCTACTATTATGTTAATATTAGGAATGGGAAAGTCATCTTTTAAAGACGATTTATTTAAAACACAAAAATTCATATACATCCTAATATAATTATCTGGTTTTGCGACTACAACAATGTTTGAGATCCAAGGAGAATATTCTATAGGTCTTATGAAACTAGCTTCAACGATTTTTTCAATTTATCCCTTAACTAGCAAGGATATCTTAGGATTCATCTTTCGTATCTTTTGTCTAACCGGTTTAGCATTTTCAACAACGACTATGATGTGTGTCACTATCTTAGTATTGATTTCCAACATATCCAAATAATTCCAAGCAAAAATCTCAAGAAATTTATGAAGCAAAATTGTGTGGTCTTCTTGTTCCTCATCATCAAGGAACTTTCCTATCTTAATCACTTTCACCTTATCATTAATGTCCATTGGTATGACTATTGTATCTCCTAGAGGAAGTATACTTTACTTCAAAAATTCAAGGTTGTTTTCTTCTTTTCTCATGTCAATCTCACTACTTTCCTTTTCTCTATCTTTTTGTTTGGTGCTAATCATAGCACATGTAACCCATTTCTTTTAAGGAGGGGTAGATGGTTTATCATAAACTCCTGGCATTTCACCGGCTTCATCATCTTGATGTTCCCATGATGGTTCATGGAGTCATATCAAGAAATTCAAGATTCTTCAAGGTGAAGAGATTGATTTTGGAACATGAGGGATGCTTTCTTGTGTGTTTAGGCTCTGGGAACATATGCCTTGTTCTTTCTTTCCACATCCTTTCCATGCTAACCTAATTGTTTCATAAGTTCACAACCTCTCCCATAAATTCTTTCCATTTCTTTTGGTTTGGTGGTTTTAGGTAATGTATCTCGTCAAAATCCGGGTTTTATAGCTTGTTTTATTTATAGGAGTGGAGTGGGGTAGATGCTTATGGGACACAAACTCTCAGGGTGGATGACATTGCATTGGTTATTTTGTTTGAGTGGTTTTAGGTGTCCTTCATCCATTGGTTTTATCTTGTTTTTCATTTTGCAGCGGTAGATGAGAATTAGATGCTTGTAAAGTTTTCATCTAAATTTTTCATCGGTATTTCACCATTGGTTATTTTTGTTTTCATCTTCTTTTCTTGTGATTATATATCTCCCATAAATGAAGGTGTGAACTCAAAGGAACCCCAATCATCTTCCAATAACTTTGACACC
Source organism: Sequoia sempervirens (assembly GCA_007258455.2). Lineage (NCBI taxonomy): Eukaryota > Viridiplantae > Streptophyta > Pinopsida > Cupressales > Cupressaceae > Sequoia > Sequoia sempervirens. The sequence goes on from VDFB02075006.1 coordinate 1,610, forward strand.
GTTTCTATTTCTTTTTTTTCTTCTTCCATAGGTTCTATGTTGGATGTTGGAATTAATGTGTTTAGAGGACTTGGCATTCCTTTTTCAACTTGTAAAAAATTTTGAGCTCGGGATCTATTTCAAATTTCTATACCTTATTGTTGTAGACATACTTCATTATATGATAAAGAGTTGAAGGTACTACATGCATTTCATGGATCCAAGGTCACCCTAAAAGAAGGTTATATGAATGATTATCAAGCATTACATGAATAGGAGTTTGCAAGGTAGCCTTTCCAAATGTAATAGGTAAAGTAATCACACCCAACAATTGTTGTCCTATATTATTGAATCCTTAAATCGATAAGGAATCAGGTTGAGTTTTTTACTTATCCACACCGAGTTTATCCAAAAGGGTCACACTATACACATTAAGAGTGAAACCATTGTCAACAAGGGTTCTTTTTATTCCTAATCTATTATAGATGGCTATTATCATGAAGGCATCATTTTTCTTTCTTAATTCCAAAGGGGATAGCTCATGTTGATGAAAGGTAATGTCTACATTAACTGTATTCATTCCTTGTATTAGAGCTGCTACATTGTTTGCATTTGTACCAAGGGAAACCACTACTTGTTACAAGGTTGTTTGAAGCATAGTGTTATAATTAGGTGAATTTTGAATCAGGTCCCATAGGGATATTTTTCCAAGAGTATTCTTAATTTGTTCAACAAGATCATACTCCTTTCCACTATGAGAAGGAAAACAAGGAGCACTAGACAAGATGGGATTAGGTAAAGGTAAGGTTTTTGGGGTTGGTTGTTTTGATTGTGGATTGTTTCAAGTGTTGTATGTATGAGAAATGGTATTATAACTCGATTGTTGCAAAACATTGTTCTTAGGAGGGTAAAGAGTAAATTCAGGCTTGTTTTTAGTTTGAAGATTGTGTGAAGGTGGGTAAAGGATAAGTTGAGGTTGAATCACATTAACTTCTCTTGGTTTCAATTTATCATAACACGCCCTAGTGGATAAAAATTGTGACATGAAATCCTCAAGGGCTTCATCTAACATGTAAAAGTCATCACTAATAAAAGGCTTGAGGGTTAGGTTAGCTTAGGAAAAGAGATTTGACATAGTAAAATAACTATGGTTTCTCCAAGGGGTTCATCGGTTTATAGGCGTTTTTGGTTTTGTTTTCAAATGAATGCCAAATGTAATCTGATAATTGGACTAGAATATAATACTCCCCTCTGCACTTCGTCTTGACCATGAAGCCGTATGTGATTTGGTTCCTTCTTGATTGGATGTGTTGTGAATGCATAGTTATTAAATGTAGTAATCGTGGCAAACAATGTGTTAGTAATTTATTTCTTCTCTTGCTTCTTCTTCCATCACACGGTAGATTAGATGTTATCGCATTTGCGTGAAAATTGTTTATTGATAGACTCCTCTTTGAAATTCCTTGTTAAAGTCTCTCCCTCCTGTTGGCGTCCTCCTCATAGAGCCTTATTTATTTTGGCTATTCGCTCTCTGTAAACCAAGGTCTTTGCTTTATAGTTTCAGCATTTAAAATAATAATAATAATAATAATAAATGTATGTACATGGCAGTATATCCAGATTCTAATATTCACTTTCTATTATACTTGGCAACCTGTCATAGTTACAACATTTAGAGTTGAGGTATTGTACAAAATTAAATAGCCTCCCTAAAACCACTGGCAACCTGTCGCAGTTGCAAAACTTGAACAAAATAGGAAGTTTATATATATATATATATATATATATATAACCTGTTTGATTTTACTGATAATCTATCGTAGATGCAGCACTTGAAAATAAATATTGTCAATGTACTAATATAATAGAGAGTCTTCTTCTTAATTTTTGTTGTGGTTGCCTTGCATGGGGGGAAGGAATTTAATTTCATACCAATTAAAATTGGTTGCATACGGGAATTGAGGAATTACTTAAGTTGGTTACCAATCATTCTTGTTGCATGTTAATGTGGATAAGGGAAATCGTTATAGTTTATCCTGACCTGGGAGCACGTTTTAAGGGGGCTCAACTTGTTGTAACACAACTTCTCTCCTTGCATGTTGGCACCGATAGGGGGGCTCTCCATGAAAAATATCTCTTTTTTTATTATTACGAATCATGAAAATATCACCGGGAAAAATGAAGTCGGAGTTACAACTTAATGGTAGAGTTGTTGGTCGGAGATAGAAGAGGAGAACGCAAATTTCTGGATAAACTTCGCTTTTAAATTAAAAATTCGATTACGCTTGTTTAAAATTTGCACTAATTTAGTTATGGTTACCTGCATGGTGACTAGAAAAGAATGATTGATTTTCACTTTGAATTTAGTGCGCCTTTCTCCATCAATTCTTTCCACGATTTCATTAAATTGTCTTGTAATGGCCGTATACCATGTAACAGTCCCGGACTGAAGTGTCTTGTCTGCAAACAAGATATCGTTTAATATAACTCCTCAAATCTCATCTCGAGTATTTAGGATTGCGATTTCCCTGCTTAAATTGGAGTCACAATGTCTGGTTGAATTTGCAGAGTTTCAAGAACGCAGAGGGAGGCATTGCATTCACAATAACCAGATGGATAATTCAGATTCTGGCCATGTTGAACAGAACAATACTAATACTGTTGAGAAGCCTTCCTATTCTGTGGAATTTTTCAAGCTTTTTGCATTTGCAGATAAGTTTGATTGGATGCTCATGGTTGTTGGATCACAGTAGCACTTATAAGCTGGTTTACCTCTTCACTCTTTGACATTCTTGTCAGGAGATATGTTGATGCCTTTTGGCGAGGAATACCCGGTAGCACATGCACACATACAATGTGGAAATGTGTGGGTGCCGAAGATGTGAAGGCTTGCTATACCCCTGGCATGAAGGAAAAATTGGAAATGGTTTTGCTTAGTTGGAAGGCTCACCCATACTTATCGATCCGATTGAGCATTGGTTACCAAATCTGTTGTGCAATCTCCAGGTTCCTTTATTCTTTTTCCTCCTTGTTTCATTCAATTTTGAAAAGATTGATAAACTAGTTTTCTTTTAAAAAAAAAAAATGGTTGTAATTTTGAGTTTGAGCCTCTATGCTATTAATTCCATTTTCATTAGTATTAAATGGTATCCGAAGAACCGTTGTTGGAAACTTCTGTCTTTATTGATATTTTTCCTGAGAAAATATCAAACATCGACAATGCCCATAAGCATGCATCTGTCAAGAAAAGGATTATACTCATTTAGTATGTTAGCCTATGCTTTTACTATTTTACAGGAGTTAGGAAAATGCTATGAAAATGAATTTGTATGTTATTAGCTTTATGAAAATGAAAGTAGAAATCAGTGTCTGGCTATTATCATGATGTTTAGATCAAATTCTTAGTAGTTGGTATAGTATTTAGGTGTGTATAATGTGAGGGCAGAAGAATATAGTTTGAAGATATGGTTATTGTATTTTGTTATGCATTAATGTCAAGGCAGAATCCTATATTTATCTAAAATATTTTCCATATGATTGACATGAACAGGCTTTTGATAATTAGAATGATAGAGTAAACCTTATCATTAGATTTTTGGAAACATTTCACTAGTTAACCAACCAATCTAATGATAGTCTTATGAAACTGGGCCGACCCTTGTTTGAAATGTGTCATTCATGTTAGACCATCAAAAATTTTGAATGCCTGCTCGTCCATACATTGAAGATCTTGAAGGCCGAATTTCTTAGACGCGTACCTCCAATGGGTGATCTGCTCTTTTGTTAGTCTTGTCTTTGCATCAATTTTCTTCTTGGAATTGAATTTTCTATTAACAACAATACCAGCCACGCCTTCTTCATAAATATTGATTTAGGTTGCTTCAGTATTATTTTCCCTTTGGGTTTTGGTATTTTCCTTCCATATGGTGCGTTAATTTTCTGTAGCTTAACATCTTAGTATATTGATACAAGTCTGTGGTTGATGTCGTGGTCTTAGTCATTAACATCTAGAGTTTTCTTTTTTTGTAGAGACTTATGTCACAGAGAATATTGCTTTGTTGTACCTGTGATATTGTTATTTCTACACCATGCCAGCATTCTAACTTTATGTTGCTTTAGGATGTGTTAATTTATCCAGCGTAGTCAGGAAATCTGGTAGGTTGTGGTTAATTCTTGTGACCTGTAGATGGTTGTAAAAAATAGAGTGATATCAAACCTGACCAAGAGCATACTGCCACACCAAATTCCTTAAACGAGTTGTTTTTCCTAAATCTATGCATTTCCATGATGATAGAACTGTTGTTTGTCGATTTCATGTGTTCTTATCTTGGTAATTTCATTGCATGACACTATATTGGTAGTGTACAAGCACCTGTTTAGGTGACTAGTCATCGTTCCAACTGGAGTGCAACAGTTCCTTAACTGTGGTGTCATTAATATCAATATGTTTAGGATAACACTTACTTGAATGAAACAAACTAGTAACTTCGTGAATATAATAGTAATCTCAATTATTGCTACATGTACATATATCATCTATTTTGGTAACTTCTTATTCCATCCAATCGCGTTAAGCTCGGAAGTCTTTTGTTACTATAGTTTTAATTCGGTTTTAATGGATTCTTTTATATTTATGTATGCAAAGTTATATATATATATATATATATATATATATATATATATATATATATATATATATATATATATATATATATATATATCATAATGTATCTTATGTATGGATTCTTTATATATATAGTTATACAAGTATGAATATTTATATTAAATATATGAATAAGTATGTATATGTGAAAATGTGTGAATTCAATGTGGCTGTCATTTTGGCTGAATTTATATATTTCTATCACCTATGTATATCGATGTGTGCTCTCTTGAGTTACTTGAAACTTGTTCATTGAAATCATGTGGAGTATGAGTAATGTGTTTTGTGAGTGTTTTTGATGTCTTGATAATGAGGGCTATGTAATGTAATAATGATTGTAGTAGTTTTGAAATGTGATTATTTGATGTCTTAGTGAACTCTAGTTGATTTCAAAGGTGCCTTGTTGATTGGTCTCTGTCTCAGGATAAATTTGTTAGTATTGGGATTCTGTGTTGGTTGGTTAATTTTGATGGTTTTGTTCAGATGTGACTTCCTCTTGAGTTAATCTCAGTTTTGAGGGGATTTTATCCTTTTAATTTGTGTCAGAACTTATTTGGAATCTCGTATTGTGTTGGCTTACCCTCATTTGTGAGTTTTTGGATAGTCGCTCTTTTGGGATCCTGAGGAAGGGAGAATGTGATTTCATAATTGGTTCCCGTCTTGACTCTTGTGGACTATGGTCTTTATGTTTGGATTTACTTGGTGGGTATTAGCCTTGCACGTGGATGTTGTGTTACTATGGATTCTTTGCATGGGATGGTACATACCTCATTTGTTGTTTTACTGAGTTGGTCTTATTATTTTGTGCTAGTGGCTTACCCCATTGAGATAGTAGAATTTTAGTTGTGAGTAGGGAGAGTGGCTTCTAATGGGGGCCGGGACTCGGAAGAGGTCCCAGGGTAACTCATTGGAGGTTTATTAATCAAGTGAAAATATTAATAATTAATGAGGGGTTTTGGGTATAATCACACTTTAACAAGATATAAGTGAATGCCTCACTCATGACTCAAGTGCTTGTATGGGCTTGAGATGAGTTGAGAAGGCCTGGAATGGTGAAATCATTGTCTTGTCCTTATGAAAGATAATCGATGCCACATTGGATTGCATGTGGGGCCGGGTTTCGTAAGAGGTCACCAGGGTAACCCAAGTTGGGGGCCGGGGCCTAGGAAGATTCGCCAGGGTAACCCATGCAACATTGCGATGACACTCTTCCTTTAACAACTATGTTTGTTTTGTTTCCCTCTATGTTATTCTTGGGCCTCTGGAAGCACTTGTTGGCATTTGTATGTTGATGTTTATTTGGTTATTCCTTATGTTGGACACATCTTGTGTTGGTTATATTTTGTGCTGAGATTGCCTTATGTTATTGTGGATCTTGTTGTGAAGTCTTGTATCCTTGTTTTGTATGATGGTTATTGTTGGGGATCCTTCTTGTCATCTCTTAGCACGGGGGGTGGGCCTTCGGGTCCACGTGGTTGGGTGGAACGTGCTATGCACCCCATTGGGTCCCCAATTGTCGATCGAGAAGTGCAAAATTGTACCTTGCAGAGATTCCTAAGTTGATCCAGAATTGAATCCAGTATTGCAGCTTTGTACTCTTTCATTTCAAATGTAACATTCCATTGTATTGTATCTTCCCCATTCATGTTGGGAAACGACATTGTAATATTGTAAACCTTGATTAATGTATTAACCATGTTCATGTTATCTTATGATTACTGGTGTATACTTACCATCCATGTGATATAATGATGTTGTTGTGAAAAGTAATGCAGTCTTGTTAACCCGAGGGATTTGTTATATGTAGTTCATGTTTAATTTCATATCATGTGATATATGATTATTATGATGTATGTTAGAATTTAAAAAAAAAATTGGTCCATAAATGCTAGATGTAATGTATCCTTTGGGGTTGCTTGGCGGGGCATTACAATGAACTAATGTTGAGAATGAAAAGTACAAGAATCTAATTCTATCTAGAATTGCAATGAATGTAACAGAAATTCCGCAAAATGAAACAGGAAGCTACCAACAACAAACAAAAGCCCAGAAATAGAGAATTCAATGTTGTAAAGTGCAGTTTAAAATCTGCACCAAAACTAAATAGCCTAGAGCAGCGTATGAGTCCTAGTGAGGTTTTTTTTCACAAATTTAAGAATATTTCAAGTGATTTTTATGCTTTCTAGTTTCGATGATTTGTAAACTAAATGCAAATGCATATTTCAGGTGATTTTCAATTATTTAAGATGCAAATATGCAACCTATATGCACTTTCACTAATGCAAGAGTTAGAAACCCTAGAATCCCAATTACCTACTGCAAACCCTAATACAAATTTAAATCAAGCAAGATCTAGGATGATTATTCACTCCAAATTAAAATTATGATGTTCTAAGTGTAGGATCACCAGAATGAAAGGTTGAATTTTCGTGATTCTATGCTTGGGAGATAGAATAACAATCTTCACACTCTCATTCAAGGAAAACCCTAGAGATCTCAACCTAAGGTGTACAAAGGAGAAAGATATATTGCAATAGGGTTTTTATAGGGTCTAATTATAAACTAAAGATGGGTTCACCACCAAGCTAGGGCTTGGAAAGACTAATGAAATGCAAGATCCAATGCTTAACCCCAATATTATGCAATGCTTCATTAAATGACCTCACAATGCATGTAAATCAAAATAGAGAATTGGGAGATCAAAGATGTGCACCTAGAAACCTGAAGATGACTGGAATGAGCTCTAAAACACTAAAAATATTGAAATTAGGGAACACTAGGACTCATACGCCACTCTGGGCATATTAGTCTTAGACTAGGGTTTCTCATTTAGAACAGGTTTTTCGTAGTGTAGATTAAGAATCTACAAAAATATGGAAATTTTTCCTGTAGTGGAACTCATACACCACTTCTGGAATATCAGTCTCATTCCATATTTTTGGGAATTAAAAGTTTAGATATGTGCTTCAACCTTTTCTCTTCTCTTCCAAACTGATTTACATATCTCAACCTATAAAAAGACCTGCAAAACAAACTATAGACTTGATTTGCATATGGGGGGATTCCTCGGTCAAACCCCTAGTTTGGTAATTAAACCTTGATATCAATAATAAATCTTGAAAGAAAATGTGAACATAAACCCTAACCTTAAGTTTTTCTAAGATTAGGAAATTTTAAAATGTAATGCAACCCTATTCTAATGTGTAAGAATCAGATACATGAATGAAGCTTGAATATAATGACTCCCTTTGAGAGATGTAAAATCACCCTAATAAGCGATTATGATGAATGCACCTTCCTTAGGCTGAAAGTAGAGTGATAACGGAGGATGGAATCACTTAGGAAACAAGTCATTAGGCTTGGCTTGATGGCTAGTTGCATCTCCCCAACCTAGAATCCATCATGATTCACCATAGGAAACCATAATCAACACTTGACAATGTTAGATCTTGAATGAAAGTGAGCTTGAAGACCTACAAAAACACAATAATGATTCTCCAAGGCTTCAACTTTAATGGTTACTTGTTCTTGAATGATCTTGTGAAGAATGCTTGAATGCTCTTATATGCTTGGATCTTGAAATTGTTCTTCCAAAACTCTTGCTTAGATGAAATAATGACTTAGAAGCTTGTTTATATCGGCAATATTCCTAATTTACCATTATTTAGATCTCAAATTCCAACATCAACCAAAATTTTGAATTAAAAATTTGAATTTCTTGCTCAAACCCTAAAAAGGCCCCAAATGGGACTCATACACCACATGTGGCCTATTGGTCTCACCTAGGGGACTCATATGCCCAAGGTGGCATATGAGTCCCACCCTAGATTTTTGGGTTGGGTTGTTATAGATTTTAGTGTTTTTGATGATTTTATCGAGTTTTTAGTTGAAATAAGCTTTAAGATTCAAAATAAAGGGTCTTAGGGGCCTATTAATGATGATTTAAAGGGGTAGTTAATGAGAAGGTGCTAAAATAGGTTCAAATTCAGTGTGAAATTGTACCATTTTCAAGAGTGTACAATTTTCTACACTACAGGCATAACTATGTAGTCATTCTAACCTAGTAAGAACCTATCTTGTTGCATATGAACAAGCTTCCACGTGTCATCTGGCCACTAGGGTATACTGAAGTAGGGTCTCTATATTACCTCCTCATCCTCTAGATAATCAAGCTAAGTCTGCCAATATAGCAAATCTCCAACCTACCAGGCTCGTCACAAAGTGTAGTTGAAAGCTCACGGGTAACCTAATGTTGCTACTATGGGATAGCCTGTAGGTCTTATACATGTGATATTCTTGAAGTCCCACACCTGTAGGAGTGTACAATGTACTATTATGTCAAGCTCTTTGTACATGAACTGCTTGAGCTCATAATAGAGGTGATCTAGCACACTACAACCCCATGCATACACGATATGATGTCACTCCATCTCACGGATAGTATGGATGAGGCCACCATCTAGGTGTTTACCTCACCCATCAAGAAAAAGCATCAATTCCATGGTAACAACCATAATTCGTTGCATTAGTGGTGAGTGTGCATGCAAGATCCATCTCAACTCCATGTGTGGTCCGATCTTGGCTGGCCCGATGGGCTGACCAATGCAATACTCGATATCTCGGTGCATCTACATGTGTGAATGGTCCTCCTCAATATAGATTGTCTCACCCCATATGGGTAGTCTGAAGATACAATGAACGTCCTCGAATGTCACTGTCATCTCTACATATGGTAGATGGAATGTAGAGGTATCTGCATCCCATCTCTCTACAAAGGCCATCAACATCGCATCATGGTATCTCATCGATGACATGGTATAAATCCAAAATAATCATTTCTTGCACAATGTATCAATCTCCTCCATAGCAAGCCAGGTAACCTGCTCTTGAAGAAACAAAAACAATCTACCCCCTAACTGCTAGCATGTGCGAGGTGGAACCTAGAAAAGAAGAAAGAAATCATCAATAACAAGCCTAATAATAATCATAAAACAATTATAAATATCCTAAAGTTTATCTTTCACAGTTAGGCCAAAATTGGACACTTGGGCCAATTTTGGATGGGGAGGTCCTAAGCACTTTAGCCATTCTAGGATGCTTTGCAAAAAACCTGGACGCTTTGTGACATTTTTAGATGGGGTCCTAAAACCTCCTAAAAATGTGAAAAAAATTATAAAATACAAAGATAAAGCATAGAAAACTAGACTCACCATGTCTCTAATCACACTAGATGCCTCCTCATCTCTCAGAACAATCACTCTAGGAGGCCTATATGCTCGTCTTCTTGGAATCTTCACTCAATTTGCAACAAGGTAAATTATCAAAAGGTGAATGTCAAAATGATCGTTAGAAATTTCATTTTCAATCATATATACTTAATTTCATTAAAAGAAGTATATTTCACTCTAAGTATGTTAGATTCAAATCAACATATTGGGGTGTAGAAAACTTCATTTTTGATGTCACTTATTACATTGAACTCATGGTTTTGTCCCTGATCTTAGTCAATGTCTTTCAATATGTGGTGTTGTATACTCAATACCTTATTGTAAGCATTTACATCATCAAGAAAATCACTTTGATGTGTTCAAATTGCTACCCTGATTCCACCTCCATAAAGTAAGTAGAATCAAGGGGCATACATCTACCCTCAAATTTGATTATTTGTAGAAGTTTGATTTTGAACAACTAACAAATCGGTTTTGCAATATGCAATTCCTAACATTGTGGTTTTGTAGATGACTAAAGCAGGGGTTTTATTCTCCCTATTTGCAAAATATACATATGAGTGTCCTTTTTATACAATAATTTAAGTCCTTTAGCTTGCATATCCACGTAGTGTTTAATTTGGGCCTATTTTTAGTGACCTAAATTTTATGCATTTTATCCTTCATAAATAGGCCCCTAAACCCCTTTAATTATACATCCCAAGTCCTATTTTTATATATTGTCCAAAACTAAAAAAGGCATTGAACAAATGTATTCTATTAAATTAATGCCCTAAGATTAATGGACCCCAATTATCTAGGTCAAAATCCATTCGTCCAAGGGAAAATGGGTCCTCTTTAGGATCTCAAAACCCAATTTCAAACATATTTTTTGTGGCATTTCAAAATCCCAAATTCAAGTTTTAAGTGTTGGCTTTCGGGATTTAATAATTGGGAAATTAGGAAGAAACCCTATAAATCCTAGTATTTTCACCATTATACACTAGGTTAAAAAAGTGATCAAGAAGTTATTCACAAGATTTTATCTCAAGGAGAACATTCAAGCAAGGAAAGTTGAAGTCTTGGAGCAACCTTTCAAGTGTTTTTGCAAGTCTTCAAGCTAATTTTATGAAGATTGATCAAGCATTTTTCATGATTGAAGATTGATGCCTATGGAGGATCATGATGGATTCTAGGTTTTGGGATATGCAACTAGCCATTTCCCTTGATCTAATGACTTGTTTCCTAGTGATCCCATATTCTATCTTCATGTTACTAGCTTCCTAAAGAAAGGTATAATCAGATTTTTGATCTATTAGGGGATTTGACTTCTAATTAGGTCTTGTGCTCATCATTCAAGTTCATTTAGGGATCTTATTCTAACACAATTGAATAGGGTTTATTTTCATGTTAGCTCATATAAATCTTAGGCACACATAATATTAGCACTCATACACATTTTTCAGATTCTAGATCTGTGTTTTTCATAAAGGTTTAATTACCAAACTTGGGGTTTGACTAAGGCAAGCCCCCATACAAAAAAACCATTTTTTTAGTTTCTTATGCAAGTACAGATCTAAGAACGGTAGTTGGTACAAGTAGGAAGAGCAAATCATGAGCTACAAACCCATATTTTGAATTTTCAAAAATCCATACAAAGACCCATTCGCCCTAGGGTGAATTTGTCCTAGAGGACACTTAATAGTAGAATTTTGATGATAGGTGCAAAAATACTAAACTATCTTAGATATATCTGATATTTGTTGGTTCTATTAGATTAAGGTTTAATCTCATAATTCCAAGTGTTACTTTGAATTTTTTAGTTGATTTGCTATTTTTATTCTTTCTCCCAAAAGTAAAGTTTCAGTAGGTCTACCCCATCCTAGATCAAAAGGAAAACAACAAGATTTCCTTCAAGTTTGACTCACCTAAGGGTTGAAAGTCAATCTTGGCTCAAGGGATCTCTTTTTCCTAAAGAAATTTAGGAAAATAGGTGCTTGATACCCCATTTTGGTCCTTTCTATTTATAGTACAATTAATGGTGAACCCATCATTTCAATAGAAAATTCACCCATTTTTCTACGTTTCAAATATATACCTCCACTACATTTTCATATTTTTGAATGAATGTTTTAGTGATAAATGAGTATTATAACAACCAAATTCAAGTAGCATGATTATATTTATTGGGATGAAAGTGGTAAGGTTGGTAGTTTCCTTAGTCTTTACAACAACAAAAATGTTTCCATTACCATGAACAACTCCTAATTACAAGCCTAGGGTAGCTCTAGGATTTAGAAATTAAAATGATAAACTTATTTTGGAGAAGGTATCTCTAAGGTTTAGAGAATTCATAAGGATTTCCAATATATTCAAGGACTTGTATGTGAATGCATGACAACCAATTATTATACTAGATACATGTATTGAAGATTTTTTTAGAATTTATGGAAAATATCAATTCAAAGAATAAGACATGTGGATGAGGTTTTTAGTTAAGTCTTTACATGGAAAGAAATTGAGGTGGTATGATATTTTTCCAAAGCATCCTTTTCTTCTTTTCATGATCGTGTGACTACATTTGAAGAAGATTTTTCTTTGGATAGTGTTTTCCTTGTCTAGAATACTTAGAGAAAATCGAGTGGCAAGAAGAAGAATATATCTTGGAGTTCAATCATATGTTCACAAATACTCTTTCCAAGATATTAAAATGTTCACATCTAACACACCTACCTATATTGTTATGTTCCTTGAGGCCAATGAAGTTGGTCTAAGTTCAATATGGTAAGAATTTAATTTTTGAACATACATTAGACATAATTATTCCTTGATTTAATTGAGAAAGTGAAAAGGGATATGATTTCAAAATCATTATCCTCAAGTGTGATGGATGCTAGTGACAAAAAAAATCTTGTAGATAGCAAGTGTGTGAATATTTCATGTGATAGGAGCATCATATCCAATGATTTTTTTTGTAGGTAGTTAGAGGAAAGTGTTGGTGCACTATGTGATAGAAGTACAAAAGATAATTATAGTGTGCACCTACCTTCAATTAGATCAATTATTTTTGGATGATGATAGTGAAGATATTGATGATGATTCTCAATTGAAGAGTGAGGATCGTGAGCCTATTTTAGGAACAATAAGATGGATGAAGAGGAAGAGGTATGTACAAGTGTTAAATTGAGTGGATTAGCTTTTGAGGTTGATGGCATAGATTGTGCATACAATGTTGATGTAAATGATGAACAATAAATTATTTTCTTGTTTGATGTACTTCCCTTTTTTCCTTAATTTTGACAATGAATCTACAAACCTTTTTTTGCATCATGATGACCTAGACATGGCTACACTTTGTGATAATATTGTTGAAATAGGTGTTGTTATAGCAAATGATTGTTGTGCATAGACGGTGATAATGTAGACACATATGAAAACCTATAAATTTTGTGGAATACTTTTTGTTTCCTTCATGCAGATTGTGCTTCAAAATAGTCATATGAAAGTGTTGTATAAATGAAGGTGGAAGAATAAGGGTGTCATAGGTTTAATTTTAGCACCACATATGTCACAACGAGTTGTCAAGATAAAGATAAAATAGTTGAATAATGCAATTCTTCACCTAAGGTATCTCAAAATCCTATTTGTTGTGTTGATGAAGATTATATTAGCATAATAGTGAGGTATGTTGGTTTCATGTTGGCCCTAAGATAAGTGGAATTGAATACAAAATTTTCCTTCATCATGAAGATGCAACTTATTTCAATATGGGTGAAAATGTTCCTAAGTTTGAGTATTTTACTTACCCCCAACATGCAACTTGTGGTAGTATTGAGTAGAAACAAATTTTCCAAGGTTATGATCAATCATTTGTTAGAATTTTGAGTTGTGGTTTTATCATTGATGTCAACATAATGTTCCTGGTCTTGGTCATTGATGTCAATAGTATGGAGATGGTTGATGTTGTCAAGTGCTTGTGCTAGTATGGATATCTTGTGCTTTGATAAGAAGGTGTTGTGGTGTTTTCATTAGTATTTTCATTGATGTCTTCTATGGTTGTGATATAGTTGCAGTAAGTTCACTTGGTTTCCAAATGATTTTGAGAAATTTTGAATAAAAAAGTGTGCATTGTAGCAGAGGTTTGTTCAATGTTGTAATCTACATTTCTTCATGGATGAAAATATGCATGTGTTTTTTGGATATGAAGACTAGAGGTGTTTATAGGTTCTATATCCAGAGTTTTAGGTTTTGGATCATTCTACAATGAAAGTTTCATTTGACAATTTGTTTGTCTGTATAGAAGGTTGTCTAGGAGAAATGAGATTGATGTGAATTTCTCTAGAGTTATGTTTCTTGTCTTATGGATTTGGGAATGAGTTTATACTATTTGTAACTTCCATCCCTTGAAGTTTCAAGTGATGAGGCATTCTGCGAGGTTAGTTAGTAAGTTGTGTTATGTGGCAGTGTGTCTAGTTGCACAAAATAATGGTGTTCTCAGTTTTAGGTGGTTGTGGAAGAGTTGCAGAACATTCTGATGATGTTGGAATATTTTAGGTATAGTTTGGATGTTGTGAAGTGTTTTTGTGTGGTTCACATGACTTGGAGAAGCATGTATGTGGTCTCTTGTAGTGTTAGTTCAGGTTTTGTTGACCTAGTGTGCTAGCACTATTTGTGGAGGTACCTCATGGATTGTGGATGTGTTGAGTAGCATGGTGTTGTGGATTTGGGTCCTTGTTAACACTTGGTATGGTCATCCTTCACTTCTTTCCCCTATAGAGGTGTTTGGTGCCAACCTATTTTGTTGTTGCACATTTTAGTTGTATACATTTCATTAAGGCCAACCTAATTGGGATTATTTAGGCGAGGATGGTATATAAGTAAGGTAAATTGTTGGAGATGATTGTGGATTAGTAGAAGGTGTGTGAAAGATGTGAATAAGTGTGTATTGTGCATTTTTTGTAAACACGCACCGCTAAAGGAAGGGACCCCCTCTTTTTCTTTTCTTTTCGTTGGCTTGGTCTATGCTCGTGTGTTTTCACTTGTTTGCCTTCACTTTTTGGCCTAATGTTCAAAGTTTCTATGGAATCTTGTTGTCTCCTTGCAGCCTTAGAAGTCCCCCAAACTTTCATTCACTCAAGCTACTTTGCGAAAAATTTTATGTAGGCAATCGCCATGCGAATGTCGGGGTCTCTTACACCAATGTCAAACCCCCCAAACATTCGCAGTCCAATTTTTCACATTTTCAAAATGGGTCAAATATTCAAGAAATAGGTCTAGGCACTCTTCCTACCCATTTTCCCATGTATTTGAGTTGAAAAAACTCAAATTTTCTAAGTGTTAAGGCTTTGCAAAAAAAATTATGCGGGGTGCAGCCATGCAAATCAAGATCTCTTGTACCTACACCAGACCCCCCCTGGGCTTTCGTAGTCAGGTTTTCTGCAACTTAAGACATGGGGGAAAACTTTAAGTATTGAACATTTAATGCCTATAATATCCAAGTCTTCACATGTCTAAATAAGTTGGATTCAAAAAGATTAAGTTTTGAAGAATTTATAAATTTTTATGTGATTGGCCGCCATGTGGATATTGAGGCCTCTCATACCGTTTTATCAGCAACAAACCCTCTGGCTTCCGCATTACTCCAACCCAAAAAAGTCAGATTCCCTCAAAAGAGGGAAATTCACTCACCGATGTCGAACCCTCTGGCTTATGCATTTCTCCAACCCTCAAAAGGGAAATCCCCTCATAAGTCAATTTCCCAAACGGAAAAATTTCTCGAAATGGAAATTTTACTAAAAAGGATTTTTTCTCGAAATGGAAATTTTTCTAAAAAGGTATTTTTCTCGTAAAGGAAGTTGTCGTGAGATGGAAATTTTTCCCAAAATAGAAATTTTCCCAAAATGGAAATTTTCCAAAGTGGAATTCTCTCAAAATGGAAATGTTCTCAAATGGAATTTTCCCAAAAATAGTACTTTTTCAAAAATAGATTTTTTTTTCAAAAGGAAATTTTCAAAAAATAGAATTTTTCCCAAAATAGAAAATTTCCAAAAAATGGAAAGTTTTTGAAAAATGAATTTTTATGGACTATAAATTGATAAATTTTAACATTTCTAGAGGTTTAAATCATGATATTTTGTGACACAAGTGCTTTTCAAGATGCTTGGAGGGATAAAGGATCAATTCATTGAAGGACCAACATATGAAACTATGCCATATATTGGAGGGAGGAGTAAATGAATTAAAAGGACAAGATGAATATGCATATGGATTCATGCAAGGACTTATTCACTATAGAAAATATCAATATTTAATATAAATCTACATGAGAATTTGTGCCTACCAATTGGAAAGGTGGTTTTAAAGAGGACTATAAAGGTTGTTTTCACTTCTCTAACAAGGAACTATTCACCGAAATCTAGAAAGGGGGAGAAAGGGGATATTTGTTCTCTATGGGACAAATTTTTAACAGAATTATCTGATTGGATATAAATGAGGCATGTATTGCCAAAATTCAATGTACTTCAAATATTAAATACTAATGTAATTTGGGCCCTTGAATCAAGTTCAATCCTGGACCTTGATTTGAAATGTAATATCTATAAAAGGTTGGTGCCTACTCACTTGTAAAGAGATACTTTTTAGGAGTTGTAGAAGTAGTTAGTAAGTCAGTTAGTGCTTAGGTTAGCTATAGGAGAGGAAGAATTGGAATTTCTTGAACAAATACTGGAGAAATTAATACAAATAGGTCATTGATTTGGTGAATTTTTGTGTTAAGTTTCAAAGTCTTATGGTTTCTTGTTCTGATATTCAAATGTTAGTTTCATATCCATTCATGTTAATGGTGAAATGTTGAAGACATTGATCAATTTTCAATTCATACTATTAGTGACTTGTTGATTGTAAGTTGCTCTATCTAGTTAGACTAAACCTTTATACTGCATTAGTTCAATTGTGAATGTTTATGTATATTGTGCCAATAATTGGATATATTTATGAATGTTCATGGTCTGGAAATCTTTCATTTTCCTTTGAAGATTTCACCATTTTTGTGATACTGTCAATTTAATCTTGGTTAAGTAGGAGTTGGTTTATTGGGGAATCTATTTGTCTGAAGCATTAACGATTGTTGAGAGTGTCCTTATTAGAATTAGGATCTCTCTCTCTCTCTCTCTCTTAATCTTACATCTTTTGATATTTCTTTTAATCTCTATTAGTTTTAGAATCAAAAGTGTCACCAAATTATCCCATCTGATGATAGATCATTTTCAGATCTCTAATCTAGAAATTATAGTTGAGGTCTACACACTTTTTTAGATTTTATGAAACCCTCATTTGAGTTTGAAGCTTCCAAAATTGTTGAATTGTAAGGCCCCTTGTGATTACTAGAAAATCACATAATCAATAAGTTGTTTGGACATTATCAAGACTTGACATTAGAGACCTTGGGGTTATTTTTTGTTGTTTTTCTACAGATAATCACCTTTCAAGAGATAGAGTACTTGTACTTTACCTGTGTTCTACAGTGCTAAAACACTCATCAACAAAATTGGTGTTAGAAGGAGGGCGAGTGAAAGTAACAAAGCTAGAAGTTGAATGAGCCTTCATGTACAAATCTGAGATATGATAGATCTCTTTATATTCAAAAAATTTTAAAATACAAAAAAATTTGAGTTGAGATATATCGACATTTCTCGACTTCATGATTCTTTAAATAATTGATTACATGACAAGTGTTTGCATCAACTTGCATTATCAGATGAGTGTAGAATCCATTATACCTCTAGGCACAATGAGCTGGAATGCTTAACCTTTTTGGGCAGAATGGAAATGGTTTTGCAGAGTGAATTTTTCTTCTAGGACGTGCATAAACCATTAGCTCTTGTAAACATAGCAAAAAAACTTGTTGATGTTGCAATTGAATCCTTCACAAGACTAGTTAAAAATCAGCTAAGTAGTAAGGATGGATAGCGTTTACAAGATATTATCTTGTCCAGTTGGTGCAGGGTGCACAATGCAGCCCATTCAAAACTCACATGTCCTTCATGCAAAAATATTATAAATCAAGTTAAAAGATTAATAGAGTAGACATTTATAGGTGAGAAAGAGCTATTTGAGGAGCACGTTGCAATGGAAAAAAGGCTAGTAGATGATGAATTAGAAAAATCTGTAGCAATAAGCATTGCAACAGCTACCAAAGATGTTGAAGACAAGGAGGAAGCTACAATTCTTATGACAAAAGGAACACATGATGAGATGAAACCTGAAATAGGAAGTTTTGTCCCTTTGGAAGCTAGTCAAATATTTGAAAATGAAGATTTAGATAAGTTGAATCAACCCCAAGATAATATAGCTAGCAATCAAACTCCCTCAACAAATGTTGATGGAGATTCAGTATTGGTGGCATATGACGAATTTATGGCAAGACTCATAAGAGATTGGTCAAGTCTGCAACATAAAATGTGTTTGGAGGAATTGTTGTTACTAGGTTGGTGTAGAATACTTAATGTGGCACATTCAAAGTTTACATGCATGTCATGCCAAACGGAAATTAGGGAAATAGAGGAACTAGCTAGATTGTCAGAATCATCCAATGAAAAGTTCCTTACTAGAATTATAGAAAACATGCCAAGAATAGAAGGAAATGAATCAAATGACTCACCTGGTAAGCAAGATTCACAAACCGAATTTGGGACAGAAATAGTAGAGGCACAGTGCAACCCAAATGATGATAAAGCAAATCAAATGATTCAATCATTAGTTGACCATCAAGAGTCTTTATCTTCTCAGGAGGATTTGCATATGCTTGATGATTAGTCCCATGATGTGTGCTTAGAAGAAAGTTACATACTAGTTTTCAATTCCCTTGACATGGAGGAAAAAAAAAATTATTTCTTTACAATTAGAGTTAAATTACTAAATCCTGATGACCTAGGGCAGCTAGATACTTCTACAGTCCATGGCAAGAAGAATATATTACCTGAAACTTTGGCTAAAGAAGCAACTGAAGTCACACATGACGAAAAAGATACCATTTAAATTTACTACAATGATGAACACGAAGATGTACACTCAATGGAAGGGTATTTTGATATGCAGCAACATGAGGATACTTGTGATCTGACCATTAGACCTAATCAAGTGTTCACACATGAGATGCAAGGAGAGGAAGTCCAGAGTAAAGAGATCTTGTAGGTTCCTACTATGAGCGATGTACCACACCAATCACAAGCTACCATAGAGAGATTTTTTCCATATCTGATTCTAATTTTTTACATTCTAAAGATTTTAACAAAACATATTTGTCCATATCATGTTTTTATAACATGGAATCTCATCAAATAAAGATGGTGTACAAGAAATTAAAGGGTTAAACGTGATACCTTTCGAGGAAAGTGATCCAGAAGGCACAGAAAATGCTAATAATCAACATATTGTCATGGGCTTTCTTAAGGGACAACCAGTTCAAGTTGAAGAGGAAATACATGTCAACTCATCTACTTGAGCTCATAAAAACTATGAATCAAGTAAAACATTCCATAGTTCTAAAAAATCTCACATTTCACATGGCATACTACCTAAGGATTGTGGTTGTGACCTATACATTTTCAATGCCATAGGAATGTTGCACCACCAACTACGTCCTCCTAAAGATGTAATGTTGGATAATACTACACATGTTCTAAACATCCAGGTTGTACCTTTCCCTATCCCTATGAATACTCATGCTTATCACTTTGATTATAGGGATGCAAAAAGAAAAACTTGTTTGTGGATTGACCACAAGCCTAATGAGTTACCTCAATTGTTGGTTTTTTCTAATCATACCATTGAGTTTGAATGCTAGAATACTGAGATTTATTTTACTAAATATAAAGATGAATTTGCATGGCCTAGGATTGTTACTATTACCATGTTGCTTGTGCATGCATTGGGAAGTCATATAGGTGTGTGTGTTAGCTTGCCTTGTTTGAACATGCTTCACTTCTAGTATCTTTGTATATAGTTTGGCTTCAATAAATGCAGTCACTTCCACTTTTCTTTCTTGCTTTGGTTGGTGTAGGTTTGGTTATGTTTCACTTTGCTTCTCCAATTCAGGGTTCCCTTGGTTTGATTTTGGGAATGTTTGTGAGCACAACAATTTATTTATCTAGGTTTATTTTGATCATTCCTTTGAGAAACTTTAATCATGTTTTGGAATGGACGGTGAAGGTCTTTTGTTATTGTCAAATGATCTAGATGTTTGATTCAAACAGGATAAGTCAATAGTTTGATTTGATTCTAAAGTATTCTAAAATCTTATATCTATCTCACACATTTTAAGAATCTTAAGGTCACTGTAGGTCCCTTTGTGAACTCATGTTAATTGAAAATTCTTAGATTTCTGCTTCAACGTCGTTGTGATTCTTAGCCCTGAATGCGAGCTTCACTGCTTGCAGGTTGAAATGAAAAGAAAGAGAAGAAAGATGAAAAGAAACAAAGGAAAGGAAGAGAAAACAATGAAAACCAAAAGAGAAGTTCAACTTTCAAGAGGATTCGAATAAATATACCATGGCTATGGATGTTTGGATGGCAATAGAGCTATGTTTGAGGTAATCACAACAACAACCTCATTGGGGCTATAGACGCCTAACTAGCAGCAAGGAAATGCTAGGCTACTTTTGAAGTAAAATAATTCACATAGCTTAACATGACAGAATGTAGGTTCTTGTAGTCGCTTAAGGAAGGAAACGAATACATGTGCACACACTTGGATTTTTAGTATAAAGAGGGAAAAGATTAACCAATGGTTTTGATCCTTTGATCTGGTATCTTAGTTCATTTAGTCTAATGTGGGGGTCGGAACCAAATATTTTGGGTTTGTGATTCTTGTTTTTCATCAAAATGCTCTGGAGCATTAATTCTCTAGTAGAGTCATCATTTGTTGTGCATTTTTTTTGCACATGTGCCCCATTGAAGGGACCCCCTCTTTTACTTTGCTTTTCGCTAGCTTGGTCTGTGCTCATTTTCCTTCACATTTTGGCCTAATGCTCAAAGTACCTATGGAATCTTGATGTCTCCTTAGAGCCTTAGAAGTCCCCCAAAGTTTCATTCACTCAAGTTTGCAGAAATTTTTATGCGGGTGGCTACCATGCAAATGTCGAGGTCTCTTGTGTCGGCTCTGGACCCCTGACTTCCGTAACCCAATTTTTTGCATTTTTTAAAATGGGTTAAATCATCAAGAAATAGGTCTATGCACCCTTCCTACCCATTTCCCATGTGTTTGAATTGAAAAAACTCAAATTTGCAAAGTGTTAAGGCTTTGAAAAAATAATTATGTGGGAAAGTGCCATGCAAATGTCAGGGTCTCTTGTGTCGGCACCAGACCCCCCGGCTTACACATACGGGTTCTCTGCAACTTAAGAAATGGGGGAAAACTATAAGTTTTGAACATTCAATGCCTATAATATCCAAGTCTCCACATGCCTAAATAAGTTGAATTCAAAAAGATTAAATGTTGAAGCATTGCAGAATTTTTTATGCGAGCAACCGCCATACGGATGCCAAGGTCTCTCATTTCGTTTTATCGGTGCCAAACCCTCCGAATTTTGCATTACTTCAGCTCGCAAAAGTCAAACTCCATAAAAAGTGGAAAATTAACTCACCAATGTGAAGCCTTCGGCTTCCACATTACTCTAGCCCTCAAAATTCAATTTCTTGAAAAGGAAAGTTTCTTGAAATGGATTTTTTTCTAAAAAGGAAATGTACTCGAAAAGGGTCCTAAAATGGAAATTTTTCCCGAAATAGATTTTT
>VDFB02075007.1:0-34344 GCA_007258455.2 Sequoia sempervirens
GTTTAGCTCCTTCCTTGAGCTCTATGATGTGTTCTGAACCTCGATTAGGAGGAGGTCCAGGAGGTAAATCAGCAAATACTTTACTCTTCTTGGTGAGTAAAGACTGAATATCTGGAGGATGCTCTATTTTCGTTTCAGCTGGACTAGCTGGAAGAATCATGCACTTCGTAGCCCACTCCACTTGGTCATGACGTATCAACCTTTCCATCCTCTTGAATGACACAATCCGAGGGCCACCATTTGATATTCCTCTCAACACCACCTTCTTTCCATCGGATTGAAACTTCAACTCCATAGTCTGCAGATTCAAAGAGATCTCTCCAAGAGATCGCAGCCATTGAATGCCTAGAACGGCATCAGTATCCCCAATGTGAACTACATAGAAGTCATCCTTGACTTCGTAGTTGCCCAACTGCATGGTCATGTTAGATATTTTCTTGGTGCAAGAAATATGGAAGCCATCGGCAACCATGACCTTGAATCCTTCGAACTCCTCTGTTTGCAGCCCCTTCTTGGCTACCACAACTTCATCAATGAAGTTATGAGTTGCTCCAGTATCGATCAAAGCAACGATTCGCTGCCCTTTGATCATCCCACGAACCTTGAATGATTCGTTTCTTTGAAAACTAGAAAGTTGAGCTAAAACTCCACCCCTTTCCTTCTCATCTCCGGACTCTTCAGGAGCTCTATCTTCTTCATTTTCTTCAAAATCAGATTGCTGGTCGGAAAAATCAGAACTACTTTCCCCAGCAGAATAGTACTCAATCTGATTGAACTTAACCCCTTTAGGACAAACATGGTCTTGAGACCATTTTTCCTGACATCGGAAACACAACCCTTTTCTTCTGAGTTCATTCAGGGTTTCTTGATCCAACCTGGTGACATGGGGATTACGATTCTTGAACTCCTTGTGTTGAGGTCTCAAAGGTGGTCTGTGCTGAGGTCTCTTCCCTTTATCACTTTTCTGAAAGGGGGAGTTTGACTAAAATTTCGCCTTAGGAGCAGCCCACTCCATGTTTCTCGCCTTTTTCATGGCCTCTTGCAGGGTTGGTGGATCAAAGGCTTTAATCCAACCTTTGAGTGGTTTTGTCAAACCCTCACAGAAAAGAATCACCAACCTTCGCTCCGTGATTCCAGTCACCATGACTGAAAGTCTCTGAAACTCCGCAATGTAGGCATCAACAGTGCCATACTGCCTCAACTGTGCCAACTCCCTAAAATGCACTTCTGGGTCCTTCTTCTCGAACCTCTCAATGAGTCTATTGGTGAACTCATCGTAGCTCGTGATAGACCCATGACCTAAGGTGACTAGGCCATGGTACCACCACTCATGCGCCACCCCATCTAGGTGTAGCGTAGCGAATTTAATCACTTCTTCTTCAGCCATTGGCCTAAGAGCCAAATAGTTGTCTAGCTTCTGTATCCAAGCTCGAGCAGAATTATTATCACTTCCATCGAAGTGGGGAAGCGTAACCTTGTTGATAGCTTGATACAAGTCTCCTTGTGCTGAAGTTCTTCTTTGGTCATAATTTCTCCCTTGGCCTCTATCCTTCCTTCTATACTCCATGTAATCATTGAAGGACATGTCAAGTTTGACCTCATCAGGAAGGGTGTCATACTCCGTACGGCCTATCCTCACCCTCTCCAAAGATGAAACATTTTCTTCGGGGTCAGAATGTGGGTTAGCTGGTGCCAAAAACGTGGGTTTGAATGGTCTAGCAGAAATGTAAGTGTTGCTTACGGAAGGTTGGGCAACATGACCATTGTGCTGGTTGGAAGCACTGTGCTCCCCGACATGCCCTGTATTGTGTTGTGGAATATTGGGACCCAATTTCCCCAACATGAGAGAAAACATATCCAACAAAGCATCCATCTTCTTATCGAGTCCTTGACCTAGATTGGCTGAATTATCTATACCTTTCCCACTGTCACCTCTGTTGCCAGAACTTCTTTCATTATCCCCCATTTCTGTTTCTTGTGAAGACTCCCAATGAGCCCTCAAAATCTCTGAAGTTGTTTGACCTTCTGGGGCTTGATACAACTGTGTCTGAACTGTGTCTCTCTTGTATACTCTTGCCAAATATCTCTGTTCTCTGT
Source organism: Sequoia sempervirens (assembly GCA_007258455.2). Lineage (NCBI taxonomy): Eukaryota > Viridiplantae > Streptophyta > Pinopsida > Cupressales > Cupressaceae > Sequoia > Sequoia sempervirens. The sequence goes on from VDFB02075007.1 coordinate 2,098, forward strand.
CACTCATAGAAAGCTGATTTCACAGGATGGCAGGATACGTGGCTCTGATACCACTGAAATATTCCGAGCCAAATTTTTTTTGTTTTTTCAATTAACAGATTACAAGGCAGTGCACCCGTTAAGGTTAGCTGAGAAAACCAAAACGTGCAAGAAAGCAACTCTAACCAGAATGGCGCCGATGATGGCGAGCATTGGTCAGAGGATCTTCTACTCTAGATACAGAAAGGAACTCAACGTCAAGTATGTGCTACCCAATCCAATGCGGAGTGAGGGGCGACCATCAGACGGAGTGAGTACAAAAAGCAAAGCTTGAAATGAAATGCTGAAAGCTGAAACTACTCAACACCCAGAATGTGCTTGCTCACCCAGAATGGGAAGTAGCTACCATAGGGCGGAGTTATAACTATTATAATGACTTTTAATTGAAACAAGCATTACAAATCAGAATTGAGCAACAAATAAGAATGACTGCCAGTACTACTGTCAGCTTTACAAAATAAGACGGATTCGCTTGCCAATGTCTTAAGAAGCTGAGAGATTAGCATTACATTATAGAGATAAACCTTTATCTTGGATAGGCATGCCAAAACAATAGAACCTTCAAGAAGCAATACAAGAATTCTGATTTTTCTGTTACAAATCTGCTCTTAAAGGAAATAACAGCAGTCTATGGAAATGATCATATGCTCATAACTTCCTAACAACTTGCTCAAATGATATGATTTTGATGCACAACACTATCCTTATGAAGGCGCCCAATCGAACACCAAAAAACAGACCCAAAATGCACCCAATGTTTAATGCACGAATTCCAATGCCACAAAAAGGTACGGCCCAGCTGAAAGGGGCGATTTTCTTTTTAAAAATAATGCAAGCTCTAAAAATTCTACAAATTGGAGAATGATGGCGCCTAAGCCTTGCAAAGCCAATGAGCTAACACCCACAATGATATTTTTGGTATTTTATGATTTATGAATAAAACATGCAATCTGCTGTCTAGAAACAATGCAATATGCTGAAACTATTAAATGCCAATTCGGATCTAACTATGCAAAGAGCTGAGAACAAAACACACTAAATGCAACTCACAGTACAATGATTCACCACTAGATGTTGTCTTGCAAACACGAAGTGATGCCCAAGCTAGGAGGCCTTCATTCCTCGAAGCAGTCCCAGAGCCAATCCGGCAGCATAACAGTATAGTCGTCAAAGATGCCGAAATGATGCACCAAGACTCCTCTTTATAATTCTTCAGTTGACTTCGCAAAAACCCTAAAATCAGCTTTTAGGTCAAAACCCAATCTCCTCAAGGATGGGCGCACTTTCTCTTCAAGTCTTAAGAAATGATATTTTAAATGAATATCAACTTTGATAATTACGCCCTTCAAACCTTGCTTTGACTTAGGAAATAATTAAAATAATCTCTTCAATGAGGGCGCCACCCTCAAAGACCACTTTTTAAAAACACATTAAGTCATTAAGTCTAAGCCAAGGGTCAACGTTCAATTATAATAATTAAAACGTGACTTTTTTTAATTAAATGACTTAACTTATCCTTTCGAAAAGGCCCTAAAGTCAAAACTGAGCAAAACAAACGTCCGATTAGGCGAAGTCATGGCCGAACTCATCACGGAAAAGAGTACGCGAAAAATAGAATTTACTAAAATAAGTAAGAATTCCAAAAAGTCTTTCTGAATCTTGAGATGAAAATACCACTGCGAAGCCCTCTGAAAACCGGAAGGAATCATGATAAATCCACCATCTGACAGCTGGCCTCCTCAAAAGATTAGGAAACCTAATTTTTAGCCAGGTATGGGTTCCCGAAAGAAGACCAGCAGTCCCTTTGGAAATGTCGAGGAGCTTGAGAGAAGGGGACATTCTGGGAACAAGTCTGGGAGAATGTTAGGAAAAGAAGGTCTCTGACCTTTGACTTTTTCTTAGCATGTTCTTATTTACTTATTTTATTATTTATGGGCTATTTTGATTTGAAAATAACTCAAGAAAGAGTGAAAAGTGGAATATTTGCTATTATAGGTGGGTTTGTGCATGAAGGCTATTTCTATTTCATGTTGAGTTTGCATGGAATGTGATATTTTTGGAGGTGCAATTATATTTTTGCAAGTGCAACTTTTGTATGTGCAAGATTAGTGATTGTGACAATTGCATTAGTAGGTGAAGATAGGCACCTTATTTGTTATCCTTTATGAACTTGTAAGCATGCAATGAAGATGATGTTGACATGTGGCAATCTTAGGCATCCATCTTTGAGCTCTATAAATATGAGCTTTCCTAAGGAGTTGTGAGGATAATTTTTCATTGCAAGGTTATGCTATCAAATTTCCTCCAAAAGAGCAAAGATGTAATCTCCATGTTAAGGCTATGACCAGACAAGTGCGTTGTTACCTTTTTGTTGTAGATTAATACATTGGTTCGATGCTTTGGAGTGTGAGATTTTTTTAGTTGAAAGGGTTTTCCCCATGTATATTGTTGTTCTTTCTCTTTTATCTTTATTCTATTATTCTTCTTTCTCTTTCTTGAAATGTTAATTTATATGTAGTTACGCTACCAAAATTTTCCTACATTTGCAAACTACATTATCTTTCCTTTAAGGGATACTATGATGGAAATTAAACTATGTTTGTTTTCACTTTAAGGCATAGTAGTATGCACTTGTATCAGGTTGTTGAAATCTAATTTGTCAAAAGAAACATAAGATACAAAAGGTGCATACTAGTTCTGGGAGTGCTTTCTAAGTTTAACACAAATCTCTTTCACAATAATCAAAATAATCGAATCCTCCTTCCAAACATAAGTCTCTTTCAAAATGCTCAACATCACTTTTTGTACATTGAAAAAATGCTCTCTTCCAATCTTAAAACTTGCACCTCTTTAACAATGAGACTCTTTTCTAATGTATAAGCAAAACTTATTTTTTTCTAAAGCACAAAAAAAAAATTAGAAAATATGATTAACTTAATCTTTTTTCAAACTAATGATTAAAAAATTAATGTTCTCAAGAACACACCAAGCCACTCTAAATAATGTAATCCTACTTTCAAAGATGAATCTCTTTCAAATTATTCAAAAATACTTTCTAGATTTCAAATATTAAAAATGTTATTTCAATCTTCAAATTATATAAGCCTTTAAAAACGAAACTAATTTATAATGTATAAACAAACCACATTTCTATTACAGAGTTTACAAATATTTTATTTATATAAACATACACACTAACGATTTCCTATTAAAAAAAAATTTAAGAGACGATACTTTCACATTAGAACTTCCATCTCTATAATACTAAGTTACCCGACTTAGCCCTAAAACTGGGTACGATATGGGTTCGGTTCTGGTTCGAAATTCGGGTCCGGTTCGATCAAATTCGCTGTGGGTTTGAAAAATTGACTGTGGGTTCGACCAGGGTTCGAAACCCTGACTGTGGGTTCGGCCAAGGTCCGTTTTTTCCGAACCCGGGTAGAATTTGTGCCCAGGCAGACTTTTTCAACGTGTTTTTGCAATTTTTAATTAATTTTTTGACCTTTTGTTGACTTTTAAAGACTATTTTATTCCCTCTAACCCTAATATTTGCCTCTAACACATGAAATAGATATGTGTTGTCTTCGTGTGTAGCTGTGTTGAGATAAATTTCAATTGAATACCATTAATATTTCATTTTTATAGCTACATGAATTGTGGTTAGACCAAAGTAAATCAATTTCTTGCATTTATTTAGTTCATAAGTATTTTGTCAAACATTTGTCAAAAATACAAAAAAATCAGTTAGGGATATTTTACTGGTATCTAAGCTAGTTTTCCTACTAGCCTGTAGGGTCACTAACAGATTGATGTAGAAATACACTCCATATGCATCCAAGTGATAGAATAAACAAGTGCTATCAGATAGAACTCAAAAGGCCACAATTTCAATGTTTGGAAAATATAGAAGGATTTTCATTTGCAGATTTGGAAGTAGAAGAAATTATGGCAAACAAAGATAAAAGAAATTCACATGAGGACATTAATATAGAGCAGCAACTAAATGCACTTATACAGGGACAGCAGCAGTTGACCAAGTTATTGACACAAATGTTGAAAATATGAACAGTGATGCAATTAACTCTGCAAACAACAACAATAATAATAATACCAGAACAATAATAGGATCAGTAACTAGACCCCTGATGCCTAAATTTTGGATAGAGCAGAAGACCTAGATGGTCAGAGGGACAGAAGAATGTAGGACAGAGCTATTTGGACTACCTAAATGAGTATAGATCTCTTAGGAATAATCTCATGAAACAATGTCTCTTACCAATTTTTGCCAATTGAAGCTAAGAAACAGACCCAAGAAAGAGAGAGGAACCCACAGCTAGGACTTACAATGAAGGTTAGGCAAGTTGTGCATACCTACTTTTGACAGCTCAAACAAATGCACAACATGTTCTTAGATCCAAAATTTGGATACATACTTCTCAAATCCTATGTTTGAAGAGGAAGCAATAAAATATGCCAAATGAATCTATATCATGACATTTGAGTATAAAGTGGTGGTGTATTTTTGCTATGTTATTTGACTATTAATATGGTGGTGTATTCTGAACTTAATTACTGCTGCAAATATGTATATATTTCTGATTTTTATATGTTTTTGTATTACTGAACCCAAAACAGACCCAACCTTCCAAAAAAAATTTCGAACCAGAACGGGTTCTAGAACCGAACCAACAAAACCAACCGTAACTTAGCTATAATACTTTAATCAATTAAATGAAATCATCACATCACATGAGGAGAAGAATTGACATACATATCCTAATTTCACCATTGCCGAACAATAGGTAAACAACCATTCCCTGAAAATCAATCAAAATCTAGAGTTAGAAAAATTTAAAGCAGAAAAGAACTAAATCTATCTGATATTAAGTACTCTTCTTTTTAACTTTCACTGATCAAAACCTACATTCGACCAAGATTTCCTTGGTCTTGGGAGTTTCTTTTCTTTCCATTATAAGCAATTTACCTCGATAAACAATAATTGTTATTTTGCTCATATTTATGGGGTTATTAATCCTGTTAGTTCAAGATAGAGGAAATTAAGCAACCCAAAGGTAAATAAATGATATGGCTATGCAGGAGTTTCAGTTTTTAATTGAATTGATTGCAACCAAAACAAAAATCAAAATGATAAATCAATTGAAATTGACCTGATATTCTTGAGAAGAACTTGGAAACTGTTCTTTTGTATTTGCCCGTTGCAGCGATTTGCATGATTGGAAAGATCATCGATATGGTACTTAAAGCTCTGCCGCTGCTTCTTGATAGCCTCCACTACAGCGTTCTGGGCATTGATCTGGTGCTTAAAGCTCTGATATTTCTTTTTGATATGTTCAACTACAACATTTTGTGTATTGGTCTGGCCATTAAAGCTTTTGTCATTTATCCGTGATACACTCCACTACATCCTTCATGTTATCAATCTGATCCTTAAAGCTCTGCTGTTTCACCCTGATAAATCAACCCAATGATGAACTCCACTCCCTCCATGCGAGCGCTAATTTGATTCAGCTCGTAAAGCCCTCCATAGCTTCTTTTCTGTATTGTCTATAACCTTACGTTCTACCTTGATCGTCTTCTCATATTTTGTCCACCAGGAGTTGACGCACTAGCCCATGAAGCCAATGGAAATCGATGGAGTGGTCGCCATGGCCAACAGTAACGGTGCCACCGTCATGGCTACTACCACCACAGAAGAAATCGACAACCTCGCAACATACCAAGCAACTTCAAATAATCCAATCGTCCTTCCCAGTACATTCTTCAAGATTTTACAGAAAAGTTCTCTTTTAATTTTAAAAATAGTATAATTTTTTTAACAGTGAGACTCTTTACTAGTGTACAAAAGACTTCTATTTATTTCTGAAGTATTAAAACAAATATTAAAAGATGAATATCTTAATCTTTTATAAACAATGAATTAAAGAGTTTGAAGAGTATTTGATTTCAAGAATATATCAAGCCACTCAAGATAATTCAATCTTCTTTGTATGAACAAATCTTACCAAAATATTGAAGAATACATCTTATATTTTGAAAAACATTTTTCTTTCAATGTTAAAAATTGCATATAACAATAAAATTCTTTTATAATACATAAGCATATCTTAATTATTTCTAAAGCATTAAAACAAATCATAAAAGATGAATATCTTAATCTTTCACAAACTAAGAATTCAAAAAATTGATGAATCTTTTATCTCAAGAACACAACAATCCACTCCAAATAATCTAGTCTTCCTTTCCAAAGACAAGTCTTTTTCAAATTATTGAAGAACACTTTCTAGATTTTGAAAAAGAAACTCTCTTTCCATCTTAAAAATATCATAAATTTTTAATAGTAAGACTCATTCATGATGTATAAGCAAACCCTACTTTTTTCTAAAGCATTAAAACAAACCATGAAAGATGAATACATTAATCTTTTACAAATTAAGAGTTCAAAAGATTGATGAATCTTCAACATTAAGAACACATCAACCACTCCAAATAATTAAATCCTCCTTCCAAGAACAAGTTTGTTTCAAATTATTAAAAACAATTTCTATACTTTAAAAATAAAAATCTCTTTTAATCTTAGAAATAGCATGTCTTTAACACAAAGATTCTTTTGAACATAAAAATCAATCTTATCTTTTCTAAAACACTAAAACAAATCATAAAATATAAATACCTTAATCTTTTACAAATTAATAAGCCAAAGATTTGATGGTCTCAAGAACACATCAAGCCACTCATAATCTAATACCCTTAGTATTTTACAAATTAATAAGCCAAAATTTTGATGGTTTCAAGAACACACCAAGCCACTCATAATCTAATTCACTTAGTCTTTTACAAATAATAAGCCAAAGATTCAATGATCTCAAGAACACATCAAACCACCCATAATCTAATCCACTTAGTCTTTTACAAATTAATAAGCCAAATATTCAATGGTCTCAAGAACACACCCTATCACTCATAAACTAATCCACATAGTGTTTTACAAATTAATAAGCCAAAGATTCAATGGTCTCAAGAACACGCCAAGCCACTCATAAGCTAATCCACTTAGTCTTTTACATATTCATAAGCCAAACATTTGATGGTATCAATAACACACCAAGCCACCCATAATCTAATCCATTTAGTCTTTTACAAATTAATAAGCAAAAGATTTGATGGTCTCAAGAACAAACCAAGCCACTCATAATCTAATCCACTTAGTCTTTTACAGATTAATAAGCCAAAGGTTCCATGGTCTCAAGAACACACCAAGCCACTCATAATCTAATCCACTTAATCTTTTACAAATTAATAAATCAAAGATTCGATGGTCTCAAGAACACACCAAGCCACTTATAATCTAATCCAGTTAGTCTTTTACAAATTAATAAGCCAAAGATTCGATGATCTCAATAACACACCAAGCCACTCATAATTTAATCCAAAATAATATAATCCCCTTTCAAGAAAAAATCTCTTTCAATTTTAATTTCTATATTAAAAAACCTAATATTTTAATCAGTTGGATTATTCATTGCACCATGCATATCCTAATTTCACCACTGCCGAACAACCCGTAAACCTTCACACCCTGAAAATCAATTAAAACCTAGAGTCAGAAAAATCTGAATACAGAAAAGAACAAAATCTTTATGAATATTAATTAATAAGTACAGTAGACTCCTTTTTACTTTCACTGTTCCAAACCTATATTCGACCTAACGTCCCCGAGGGTTTTGATCCTTAAAGTTCCATTTCTTTCTATTATAAGTGATTTACCTTGATTAACAATAATTGTTATTTTGTCCATATTTGAGGGGTTACTAATCCTGTTCGTTCATGATAAAAGAAGTTAACCAATTCGTTGGTAAATGAATGATATGGCCATATAGGAGTTTCAGTTTTGAATTGAATTGACAGCAACCAAGACAAAAAATCAAAATGATAAATCAATTCAAATTGACCTTATGCCGTTGAGGAGAACAACTTGGTAACTGTTCCCTCGTGTTTCTCGGATGCAGAGATCCAAATGATTGAAAAGATCATCGATCTTGTACTTAAGGTCCTGCTGCTGCTTCTTGATATCCTCCACTACAGCATTCTGGACATTGATCTGGTGCTTAAAGCTCTGCTATTTCTTCTTGATATCCTCCACTACAGCGTTCTGGGAATTGGTCTGGTCCTTAAAGCTCTGCCGTTTCTCCCTGATATATTCCACTGCATCCTTGAGGTTATCGATCTGATCCTTAAAGCCCTGCTGTTTCTCCCTGATAACCTCCACTGCATCGTGCTGGTCATCCTCGTCCTTGAAATAGAAGTCCACCTTCCCAAGAATCAAACGGATGGTGGCCTCCAGTCGGTCCAAGTGAACGCTAATTTGATTCAGCTCGAAAAGCCCTAGACGGGTTCCTTCCTCCATCGCCTTTGTAACGTCACATTCTACCTTGATCTTCTTCTCGTATTCTGTCAACTTGTGGTTGACCCACTTGCCCATGGAGGCAATGGGAAGCGATGGGGCGGCGAGAATGGCCACCGCTAACGGCGGCGCCGTCATGGCCACTGCTACCACAGAGCAAATCAACACCGTTGCAGCCGCCGCCACAAAAATAATGATCGAAAACTTTCGCCACACCCTCACGCGCCTGAGCTTTCTATCCAATTCATCTTTTATCGCCTTGAGCTTCTTCTGAATCTGTTCGTGCTTTTCGCGGACGTCATTCAACAGGTGGGAAAATTCCTCGTTAAATAGCTCACAGCCGTCTTAAATTCCGCTAACTTGTCCTTACACTTCGTGTACTGCGCCCTGTCGGGATTTGCAGGTTCTATGCACCGTAACGCGTTCTCAAGTAAACGCCGGCTGTCGTCCAACCTTTCCAGCCAATTGTGCAGTTTATTGTAGAATTCTGAAGTCACTACATTCTGTTTGAGATATTCGTCAACCAACTCAGACAGCTTATGATTTTTCTGGATCTCTTTCTGATGTTTCAGTATGAGATTTTTGAGGCGCTCGTCTATTTCAGCCAACCGGGAGGTGATCACCTTTAGAGAATCCAGAGGCAAGCTGCCCTTTACCCTGCCATTTTCAAGGGTGTTGATAATTTGCTTCTTGTCAGCTTCAAGCTTCTCGTGGAAACTCTTGACGTCTGAATCCTCTGCACAGGATTTTTTTAAATCGTTTTCCCAATCAGGCTCTACCCCAACCCCCTTGCTCATGCCGCCTCTCATCTTCTCTCAGACCGTAAGAATAGAAATGAAAGAGCTGGAAATTGGTTCTGGGTAATGATCAAATTTATTGTTGGAATATAATTTCTCCCACTCATTGGGAATATAAATAAGACAAATATTAAATTGGAGAAAGACAAATCAAATAAGAATTTTTAGAAAGGGTTAAAATGTTAGAGATTGTTTTAGAAGATAGACAGGCTGGCCTAAGTTTTAGAAGAGTCTTTTGTAATTTCTAGAATGTATTTTGTAGTTTCCAGAATTATCTATATGTATTTTAAGCCCTTTATAAAAGAGGCATCAAGTAATGGGTTAGAGCATGAGGTGGCAAGATAATCAAGAGATCATAGGCAATGCTGTAGTATTCTGGCATATATAATATATTCAGTGATAAATAAAATGTGCAGCAGCCCAGAGAATTTTTTGGTGAATCAATTTTGTGTTTATTTCTGACTTTATGTATTAGATCTATATTCCATCCACCCCCTACATGTGGTATCAGAGCTAGGGTAAGAGCAGAGAAGGATAGTTGTAATTTGAAGATCACAATATTGTGGATATAAAGAGGGCTCGGTTGAAGGAAGGAGCATATAATCACTGCGGGATCCAAGATGCTGATCACAGCCATCAAAAGGTATTGATGAAGATCATGGTTTTATGCCAGTCAATGAAAAGAAGATCACGGGAGATAAAGGAGATCACTACTGCCAAAGGCAAGTCCCAGCATTTGTAGCAGTCAAAAAGTGTAGCAAGGAGATGTTGCGCTCAATCTGAAAGAAAAGATCACAGTCAAGCCATTGAAGTCAAATCTGAATTGCTGAAAAATTGCAAAAGAGAATTGTTTTAATTGCAGATTGCATAAGAAGACAGATCACTGTGCCAGTCAAAGGTTCGCTGAAATGTATTGAAAAGGATATCATTGTGGATCGCATAATTTAAAAGAAGATTGCTTGAAAAAAGTGGGTCGCTGTTTGCAAGATCACAGATTGCTGTGCTTTACAGTGTTGCGAAAGATTGGTAGGAGATTGTTGTTCCTTTTCAATAAAAGACATCACTAATAGTTGAGAGAAAGCTGCCATCGCTGTCAAGTACTGCTAGTTGTCCGACGGTTATTGCAGACCGATAGCTAAAGATTATTTTTGTCTGAGATTTCAAAGAGAAGGGTATCGGATGAAATGCAGAGTTATTAGAGATTGACATGAGGCCGCAGTCCTTAGAAGTTGGCAGGAAAGAAGCTGTCCAAAATTTGTGTAGAAATTGCAGTGACAAAGTTAATTGACGAAGAAATTAAAGAAGATATTGGAAGGCACGGGAAGTTTCTAGAAGAAGAATAAGGTGAGTTTAATTATTTGTTTCAATGGGAAAAATTGGAAAAAGGGTTAAAAAAGAGAATGAAAATTTAGTGGTTGAAAACAATTTCTTGGAAGAAGAATTAACAAGCTTTAAAGAACAATTGGATATTGTTAAGAAAAATAATAGATTCTATTTTGAAATTAATAAAGAGATGCAGAGAGAAAAGTGTAAAATTTTAGATGAAAATTATAATCTTAAAAAGGAATTGGAAGAAGTTAAAGATAAAAGTGAAAAGTTAGAAGAAAAGTTAAAATTATTTGATGAGGTTAAAAAGAAGAATGAAGAGTTAGAGGAAAAGTTAAGATTGTTTGAGAAGATAAAAAAAAAAAAATGAAGAACTGAAACAAAGAGTGGAATTGGTTGATGACTTAGAAGAGAAATTAAAGAAATTAGAATAAGCAAATAGTGTGCAGATGAAAGAAATTACAAAAGTGAATGAATGTTTGAAGTCAAAATTGGTTCATGATGTTGCATGTGGTATAGATGACTTGAATTTTTCATTTGATAAATGTGTTTTTGCTGAAGAAGTTTGTGATAAAAATTGTCAAAATGATAATGTTGTTAGAAGTAATGACAATGAAAAAAATGTTGGTTTAAAGATCATGGAAAGAATGAGATACAAAGGTAAAGGTTTAGGAAAATATAGTCAAGGGATGAGAGAACCAATTAAGCCAATAATGAGGCCAAAGCATGAAGGTCTTGGATATGTGATAGGTAAAGGAAATAACACAGGTTTAACGAAATTTGTTCGAGAAGTGCATTGTATGCAATGTTGACATTGTAACAGGAAAGGACATACGAAGGATACATGTTGGGATCTACATCCATGCAGAATATGTGGTTTGAGAAATCATTCAGAGAAGATGTGTTGGCAAAGAGATACAAGAAGCATGCAAATGGACTGTGGATGGGTTTATGGATCGAGTTGGCAGAAAATGACAGGTATGATCAGGAACTTGTTTAAGTATAAAAGTTCACAAGTGAAAGTTGATGGCAATCAAGCAAGATTTTCAAAAGGCATAAATGATAATAAGTTTGAAGATGATAGCAAGACATCTATAGAAGGAAAGACTCCAGGAAGTTACAGATTCAAGTTTTGAAGAGTTAAATAGTTCAAGGATTGCCGCAACAGTTGGACTAGGACAAAGGCATCGTCAAGGCATAAAGATCATCAAGATGGAAAAGAAAAGGATTCGAGAAAGTTTGAAGAGTTGGTTGCAACCGTAAGGAAAGGAAGAGAAGACAATTGTCAATGGAAAAAGAGATTGGGGAATGCTGCAACATTCGTGGTAGAAATTAGGGAGGAGTGTTGGAATATAATTTCTCCCACTCATTGGGAATATAAATAAGACAAATATTAAATTGGAAAAAGACAAATCAAATAAGAATTTCTAGAAAGGGTTAGAAAAGTTAGAGATTGTTCTAGAAGATAGACAGGCTGGCCTAAGTTCTAGAAGAGTCCTTTGTAGTTTCTAGAATGTATTTTGTAGTTTCCAGAATTATCTATATGTATTCTAACCCCTCTATAAAAGAGGCATCAAGTAATGGGTTAGAGCATCGGGTGGCAAGATGATCAAGAGATCATAGGCAATGTTGTAGTATTCTGGCATATGTAATATATTGAGTGATAAATGAAATGTGCAGCAGCACAGAGGATTTTTTGGTGAATCAATTTTGTGTTTATTTCTGAGTTTAGGTATTAGATCTGTATTCCATCCACCTCCTACATTTATGATGACCAATCTACTTCATTTGTAAATTGGTCTTGGGTAACAGGTAATCTACTTCAACTGAAATGGATTTTGGGTAATGATCACAGGCATCGAGGGTCTTATGGATGGGTTCCACCAACTTTTTTATAGTCAAAGAGTTTTCTGACTAAAAAAAATAAAATATTACAGGATTAATTAAAATATTTTTTTAAATAGAATTTTTTTAAGTTTGTAATTTTAAGTTTATGCTACTAATCAATTATGTGAGATATTTAAATTCTATCATTTTTTTTTATATTATTTTATATTTATTTGTTGAATTGAATGTAAAAAATAATAAAATTCAAGCTATCACAATTTATTAAAATTTGAAGCTTAAATTTTTAAGCTACAAAATTCATGGGATCATCGATTTAAAAAATACTCTTAAAAATCTAAACAGCACCCATTGAATTTTTAGGAAGCCTCCCACTATGCGACCGCAGCCTTGGCAGAAGAAATCTCTGTTGTTGTTTTGGAAATTTTGTAATGTTGGAAGTTCACAATAATAACATATTAAACAGTGTGAACTGATACATATATCAAAAATACTCTCATTGCTATTATATACTATAAAAGGATTATTTCTCCTAAAGATACAGGTATTTTGGATCCGGTAAAGCTGTGGATTTACTGTACCTCATGAATAGCAGAAGAAGAGGCGTCAATTGTGACTGGTGTGATCGGTGACGGTCACCCCACTTTCGAGCATCTCTTCACGCCGGTATGGTGGGTATACCGACAAGTCCAATCAAAAGAATTATCCTGGCCACACCCGCGTATGAGGAAGATTCATGGAAGCCCGCCTCCCACATGGGATCCTTCCTCATACGCAAGCATCTCGGGCTTCCATGAATCTTCCTCATACGCAGGTGTGGCCAGGATAATTCTTTTGATTACACTTGTCGGTATGTTCGTCGTACGGGCGTGAAGAGACGCTCGAAAGTGGGGTGACCATCACTGATCACACCAGTCACAATCGACGCCTCTTCTTCTACTGTTCACGTGGTACAGTAAATCCACAGCTTTACGGGATCCAAAATACCCGTATCTTTAAGAGAAATAATCCTTTTACAGTATATAACATCAATGGAGAGTATTTTTGATATATGTTTCAGTTCACACTGCTTAATATGTTATTAATAAAAAAATACTAAACTAAAACGATAGATTACAGATCACATATCACAATTCACATAATTACACACAGTTATACACAGAAGTTGCACGCCGGACGTATATTCATACAAAATAAAGTGAAATTATTGTTTTTATCCGCGAGTAAAATGAAACCCTGTTCGTAGAGTAAACATAACAGTCAATTTTGAAACAAGTAAAACTCACTATGGGTATTGATTTGCCTTCATCGTAAGGGGTGTATAGGTGGTCCATTGATGAGGTCATAAAAATGACATCTACTTGAATAGAACAGGGCTATAAGCTATTAATGTGTTTTTTTTTTTTAATGTTTTCATGTGTTAAATTAGTGAACATACTTTACATCCACATTTAAAAACATTTCTTGTTGTGCATTCTTATGGAAATCCATTGAACAAACCTTGATTATAGGTTTCAACCATTTCAATTTCAAATCTAAATTTAAAGAGTCTATAGACATATGCTTTTGTGATACAAGATAGCCCATCACTTTCATCCTAATCCCAGTCGTCCTCTATTCTAATCAATCATCTTGTAACCTCCTCACTTGAGTCCATAAGCAAATAATAACATCAAAATTTTGCCCCAATCATAACCAATCCCCTCATCCAAGTTCCATTTTCATCCTAAATCAACTTATCCTAACCCACATCCCACATCTTCAATGATCCATCCCAATCTAATCAAACCCAATATAACTTATCCATCTCCATCCAAACCATTATAATCTAAACCCATCCTAATCAAATCCAACCATCCTAATCCAAATCCAACTCATTATAATCCAACCCATCCAAATATCCCTCATCCATTCATCCTAATCATTGTCCAATTCCAAACTAATCAATCCAAATCTAATCACACCCTATCATCCCAATTCCAATAACCATCAAATCACCTTAGCACAAAGTCACTTTTTCTTTAATTTTAATCTCATGGGACTAACCATCAAAGTTCATTTAATCCAACTTTAATTCAAAATTCTCATCCTTGACATCAATCACCATCCAATCTAATGCTCATTCTTAAGACCCTAAGTCAATGCCATCAAATTATCCAAAACCTAAATCATCCAAAATATAAAACATATGAATCTAGTTATATGGATAATCAAAAACTAAAATCCAAACCAAAGAAATGAACCCATATCCCACACAAGCAAGGCTAAAGATAATAATCAAGGGTAAACCAAACATTGAGTCCCTTAGATCAAATTTTCCTATCAAATCAAGTTAGTCAAAATGAATACAATGATTATGATAGCCTTGTTGAACAACTAGAATATGATGAATTACCTCCTAAACTCATAGATGCCATGACCTTGAGTAGGACTACCACAAGCTCTAATTTCTCATGTATCACTTATCAAAGCCAATAACCAATCAACATAAACTATATTGCTAATTTCACATACCTATCCCTTGGTTCTCCTTATGATATACCTCATAGATCTTTAGATATTGTTGTCATAACTTCTAATCATTTACCCATCAATTATCAAGTGAAGCCACAATAGTGGTTTCCAATTCAAGTGAGGAACGAAAACTCACAAAAATGACCCCAGGCAAAAGAAGTGATTTTGGGGGTTCATACGAACCTACTAGTTCAAGCGAACCTCTTTGAATTTGGCAGCAAAAAAAATGCATTGGAAAGGACTTCGAGTGAACCGGTCGAACTAGGGTTTGGTCGAACCCGGGTTCACTCCTAGGGGTTCGTACGAACCCCCCTTATTCCTAATCCCCCCCTGAGACACAAAAAAACCTAAATTTTGGCACTATGGAATTCGGTTTGAGGATGAAAATGGAGGAATCTTCACAAACCCAACTGGAATCAGGTAGTCCTCGAAACGAGCTATCCAACGAATATAATTTTAATATGTTTTGGTTTTATTATGTATTTGTTTTTTTAGTTTTATTAAACATAGGTTTTTCATCAAAAATGAAGGTATTTGTTCTACACATGTAGAAAAATAGCAGATTATCAAAACAAATGAAAAATATGCGTGCACCAGTTATTGAAGTCTTTGGGCCAACAAAAAAAAAATGAATTTCGATATATACAAAAAAAAATTATGTGTTATACAGTCACGCTATGTCTGAATTGTAACTGGTTTGACTTCAAAATTTGATTAAAGAAAAAATATTTAATAAAAAAAATCCAACCAAGTGGAAACACTAGATATCGGAGCTACAAATCTAAATTCGAAAAAAATAGAATTTTATCCTTCATGAAAAAAAAGTTATGCATTATATAGTGTGTGTCACTTTTTAAAAATGTTGTTTTCTAAAAAAAAGAAATTTCGTGGAAGATGGAAAAAAAAGTGCAATCTAATTCCAAAAATTTTGAAAAAAATATTTTTAGAATCTACAATCAAAATGTGACGAGACTCTAGTTTGCATCATCTTCACATCCCTCACGATTTAACCGCTATGAGTGCCTGAATGTGAAGATTTAGTTAAAAATAATAATTTTAGTGTCCAGTTGGCCAAAAATTGTAAACCACTATTGTGGGATCACCCTATCTAAATCATTAACTAGTTAGTGCAAGCTATGACATTCATCTTCAACATTTATCCATTTGTCCTCCTTATTCTACCTTTTAAAAATGAAACTCACCTTTAACCAAAGATCTACATTGACAATCTATATTCCAAAATAATCTTCAATGGTTACCCATTGGTCATCCATTTCCTATCTTTGATAAGGGAACCCATAATATATAAATCACATCCTTAAATCTTCACTCCATATCTCAAATCCTTATCCCCCAATCTTTCCTTCACAAGATTTTCATGTGGATTCCTATACAAATCCTTTATTCAATTCTAGTCCATGTTCTCTATCCCCTTATCCAATCCATACCCCTATCCTCATCCTCAAATATTCCCTTCACAAGAGTGTCTAACTCATTTCCTAATTCATCCACTTCTTATGCTAATGGTTTATCCACAAAATCTTCACAATCCAAGCTATGTCAATCCAAATGCCATGTTAGATTTTTATCTTTCCTTCAAGGACAGCTCATTGCGGAGCATAGGCCATAAAGTACAGAGAAAGTCATGCCATCCCAAAAAATTTCTTATCATATGACATCCTATGAAATTTATACTCCCATTCCATCTCACAATATTGTTGATGTTATGCCATCCCATTAAACATTTCTAAACCCACACCATCCATGCTATCCCACAACATTAATCGTGTAGTTATTAATCCCAAATCACTCAAATTCCTCAAATATATACATTTTGAAGAGCTTGGAGTGCATTTTGAAGAGCTAAAAGTGCATGTGCATTGTCCCATATCATATTTTTTATAGCCTTTGCCTAAAGTTGCACAAATTTCTAAATGTATACATTCTGGTAATTTTATTTTAGCACGAGCTCTTCCAATAACAACACTTATAATGTTCTTTATAATCTAGCACTTCAAGTAATATTTGCACTCAATTGAATTGGTATATGTAATCTTAGACAAACACTTGACATCCTTGTCACAAATGAAGGCATTTAATACATAGATCCTAATAATAGTTGAAAGGATAAAATGTCTCCAAGTGAATGCTATGACAAGTTGATTCCTAATGCTAATAAGATTCTTAGTGTCTTAGCATTTAATGATCAAGAGATCTTCAATTTTATAAATGGCATCTTATTGGCATTAGGGATCTAGTTGTATTGAAACCAAGTCTCAATGTTAAAAACTTAATTGTAAAGCATGTTAGGGTCTTTGGTTCCATCATATATTTTGACCTTACATTTGGTGGTTGAATGAGAGGTTTTAGAGGCAAGAAGCCTCTTAACAAAGATATCATTGATCTTGTCAATCAATCTAAAGACCACATCAATGAATTCAACAACTTTCTTAATGAAATTGATAACTATATTACAAATTAAAATCAATAAAAATACAATTTCATCTCTCAATAAAAAAACAACAAAATCACAATACTTTATATAAAAGAATATAAAGGTAATGCTAGATCGACTTC
Organism: Sequoia sempervirens; assembly: GCA_007258455.2. Taxonomy (NCBI): domain Eukaryota; kingdom Viridiplantae; phylum Streptophyta; class Pinopsida; order Cupressales; family Cupressaceae; genus Sequoia; species Sequoia sempervirens. Next base: position 19,618 of record VDFB02075007.1, read on the forward strand.
TACTAAAACGAATTAAGCACCTTTAAAAAATATTGCCATGTGAATGATAAAAGTGCTTGAAAAGGTATATAACGAGGATGTACACATGGACTGCGAGGGCAAAGTGAAAAAAATGGGTCAAACAAAAGAATTGACCTTTTCACTTGGACACCGCGAAACATCAACGGGAAGTTGCCACGATCCCAACCGCATTGAAACATTATCTTAGACACTCTTATAGTTCATGTTCTCTAGTTATTAGGGACAAATGATGGCAACACAGCAGACATGTTTGGGACAAATAACGATGTGAGAAATCAGCATAAAGCAATCAAGAAAAAATGCATACAAATATAAGTAAGCAACATTAAGGGATACTTGCACAACTATGTCTGAACGCTAATGCATGGAGAAAAAGGATAGCAAAGAAATCATGACCAGAGGGAAGACTAAATAAATGACGTGTTTTCTAGGCAAAGGGAACAAATCTGATTTAATAGGAAAGGGAAATGAAAAAAAGACGAGAAAAGTGGAAAAGAGGTTAAAAACAAATGTAGATATGAGAAGGAAACTGTTATAGGATCACTAACAGATAAGGAGGTGAAAAACATTGCTCTCCTACCACATTGGACGTGGGTAAGATAATCTATTATATATTCCATACCAGTGTTCTACAATTTGCATGATTGTGACTGCATTTACCGTTATCTAGTATTTAGTAATGGGTGTGATAACTCATACAGTCAAACTTTTCTGTAATTAATAATCAAATTTATAAACATTATTGTGGTCTATGATAGGTTTGTCTGTGCAAGGCACAACAAAGGTCTCCAGGGGATTCTGTATCTAGCCAACAAAAGCTACAGTAAACTCAGTATTTCAATATATCTCATAGACTCAGCTAAGGTTTAATAAGTAAGAGATCTATGCTTATGTTGTATCTAAAATAAAAATATAAAAAATTATAATCAATAAGTAAGGGTTGGTAACTTAAGAAAGAACATACTATATACCTGAACCGGCGTTCCAGCGAGACACCAACAACAATAAGCAACAAGAGCATAAGCAGCCTGGGATGATTGGCTCTTAGGAGACTTTATATTATTTGCTTCATCGAGAACTACCCTAAACTAGTGTATTGAGTGAAGCACACCATCTCGAGAATTCTACAAATTAGAAAAGAAAAGGCCATTCGTGTTATAAATGGATTGTATCAAGTTTAAACTATTATAGAGGAAGCACTTTGCCAAAAAATCTACCATGCAAAATGAAAGATTCATCAACCAACCTCTGGTTGGTATTCTGATGATAAGCCCCTATAAGTTGTCATAACTACATCCTGCTGCAAAAGAGTTTTGATGTCCTTTGTTCTGCTTTGTCCATAATGAACATACACAGACATGGCTCCAGGCTGTAGGGTTTCAATTTCTATCTACAAACAAATATAAAATACCGTTCATGTCACGACATTGGTACTAAAGGAACCACTAAAAATGAGCTGATCGAATCACAATTTAGGCTCAGCAATTTTCACCAAGAATGCTTCTGTGAATAAAAGTAGCTAGATGCTTAATACAAAACACTATTCTCTAACTTCAAAGTTCAATGTATTCGGCTGAAAGTTCTGCTATTTACCTTCCGCTGACCGAGCAATGTCATGGGGCATAAGGTTTCTCCTTCCTTTATGTAGTCTGGTGCCTGGTTTCTTCAGCATACTTAGGGTTTGTCTTTCGCTAGGGCACATAAGTGATTTGGGAATTACACCCATCCCAAAAGGATCAACACCTGTTCTTTCACTCTTACTGCTCTTATTGAATGACTCAACAGAATCCACAACACTCGCACCAACTTTGCCAGAATTTGCAAGGAGAAGTGATTTGCCATGACAGTCTTTCCAAGCCCCATGGCATCTACCAAAATCTTCAAGACGTCGCAAATTCATTCACTTTAAGTAGCAAGTTCATGCAAGAATACAGAGAAATATAACTATTTAATAGATAAAAGGAAACATGAAATACCCCTCTTCCAGTCAGTTGCAAGGCACTGGGAAACTCAATGGTGACATCCAACAGGGATGGAGAGATCTTTCTGCCTCCTCCGTTTTTGCTCCCTTCTCCAATCTAGGCATCCAGTACAAAGCTTGCTTCTGATATGGGCGCAATTCACTCTGCAGAGTACAGGGAGAATCGATCTCCTACAAGGAAAAGTTTTTCTGTGTTCAATGTGTTGTCGTTTGACATTTGATGAATGATGGGCAAGATAAGCATCAAGACTTTATATGCTTAATTACCTCCAGACTACAGCTATCTTAGGCACCCACAAGCTTGTTCAAATCAGAATCAGACAGACATTCTTCACCATCGGTATCTTGTTTACTTCCATCAGAAACCAATTTAGTCATTTTGTCTTGAGGCAACAATGACGCTGGTATTCCAGTAGTGTCCTGATCACACGCCAGTAAGTTCAGTAACCTCTATAGAAGAAAGAGGTTGCCAATAGATAGACAAACATAAAATTTAAACATAGTTCTCTTGTGTACCTTAGCATCTAGAGATTGCTTTCGGGGTTACTGAACTTCAGGAGTGAAATCATCTTGAAAACCAAAGAAATTGAATACATATAACAATTTATAAGGCTTGGTGAGTTTTATTGGCCATCATCATCAAAGGATATGAAGCAAGTATCTAGGTTGAACCATATCCTGCAATCTCTTCAAAATTCTCTTTTTTAAATTTCTACTTTTTACATGTAAATGTTCTTTCTAAAGACCAAAAACTCAAGTCATCCACAGAAAAATCATGCAATAAATCTACCTTCACATCCTACCAAATTTCAAGGAACTTATTTTCTTAAAGGGTTCTTTGCCAGGCAATTTAAACAAAGCCTGAAGAAGATGGAAACGTTAGCTCTCCAGCTGGAGTCAGTCATGTCAGTGTCCTCCGTATCAGCATTGGATCTCAGTCAATCTCATACAAAGATTCGAATGGATTTCATATTAGATCCTCCAGCCTGTTCTGTTCCATCAACAGGTTTCACACGCTTTATGGGCAGTTTGAAATACAATATTTTATTTCTATTCTCTCTACTCCGTTGATGGTTAGTTTTCTATATATTAAAGATATTAAGTTTCACAATCCATCAAGTAGTGCAATAAAATTTATGGATTTGACTGTGTTTTAGTTTTTTCATATCAAATCCAGAAACTTTATTGCACTATTTTTGGATTTGAAAAACTAAAACACAATCAAATCCAAAAAATTTATTGCACTATTTCTAGATTTGAAAAACTAAAACATAATCAAATCCAAAAATTTTATTGCACTATTTCTATATATTGTTTAAACCCATATTTGTAAGCACTCTCTCATGAGTCTGGCTCTCCAAGCTATAAGAAGTCTATAATTGTAGATTCAAAATTCAAATCCATATTTCTTATAGCCAGCTGATAAAAATAATCATTACAGAAAAGAGAGATAACAAGGAGAAGATAGATGAAATCCCGGCCAATTAACAAACATTAAACAATATTCAACATAAATAAAACTCATAGATATAAAACCATTCAATGATAGAATTCTGCTCTGTTTCAAAAACAAAGTTTTCTCTTATTGTTGCATATATATAAAAAATGAATACAAAACAAGGTAAAATAAAGAGTTCGCTACTCTTGCGAAAAACAAAGCAAATCTTCAAAACTTAGCATGCATTGCATGCTTTATTCGCTAGAAAAGAAAACTTCCCTTCCATCTTTAAAAGAATTGAGATGCAGCTGTCTGGAACTGAAAGAATTTCCTTCCAGCATAGAAAAGCTTACACCTTTAAGACTTTTAGATTTAAGTTCTTGCATGGGATTGAAAAGTTTGCCTTCGACTCTAGGGAAACTCGGCTCACTCCAAGTATTGAGTTTATTCGCTTGCTTGATCGTAGAAGAAGTTCCTTCTAATATTGGAGAACTTCCATCATTGAAAAAATAGATTTTGTAGGATGTCTCAATTTGAAAGAATGTCCAGCTACTTCGAGACGAAGGAAAGATGGACTCAACGTTTGGCTGCATGTATTATGTAAGTCCATATTTTTTATGGAGATAGGCTCCAATCAATTCCAATAACAGAGGACAACAACTGCATTTCTTCACAATCTCCTCCGCTTGAGGTCTTTCTTCCAAGATGGAGCTTATGCCCTTCTTTATATCAATTTTCCCTACACAATAGTTGAATTCCTGCCTTAACTGATAGGGACTCACTTTAGTATCCTTGACAGGGATTGATTCGGCAGCCTTAAGAAATTCCAGTCATGATGTTGTCAATATGCATAATAACAATTTCTCTCTCTATAAAAGATTTCCGCACTTGCTCTCCACCCTGAGAGCTTTGTTTTATCCCGGTTAGATCCTGCAAAACCTGATATTGTAATTTCTCTCTGTTCAAATGTAACTCAAAGAGTTTAGTGCTTTTCTTTGTCCCACTCAAAGAGTTTAGTCACCTCAATAATCGTCTGATCTATGCCCACAGCTAGAGATCAAAATATTGAGAAAAGTTAACAAATGTATCATAAATTTGCTATGAATAAATAGCACATGAACAACTAGTGGAGATAGTTTACCTGCAGAGCTATGGTAAGGAAAGGTTGTTTGGCCAGTAGCAAGATCGCTTTCAACATGCTTCTTTGGGTGATGAACAGTTTGGACAACACATTGTCTTCCCTCATCCATGTATTGCTGCTTCTACCCAACACTCCTGAGACTTCTGTTATAAAGAAAGTTACTATGCTTTTTCCCCTTACCACATTGCAATCAGTTTTGTCCCCACGTTTTATAATAGCTTTCTACGTGGCATCAAAATGTTTAGACACCTTTCTTGTTAAACATCTGTGCATTTACAGTAAGTTAATACATGCAGCTATGATGTGTCATAAGGTCATTCACTGTGCAAGTTTTCGTCTACCTTTCTACTGAGTTGTCGTTTCTATTTCAAATCCGCTCGAAACCTCTAAAACCCTCCACCCCCCTGTCATTGTAAAAGAAGAAAAGAAAGAAGTAGCAGTGAAAGTAACGAGGAAATTTTATCAGCCGACTCACCTAGTGTGGATTTGATCGTGATTTGACTGTAAAGTCTTTTCAGATTTTTTCCCAAGGAAATCAGTTAGTTGTGCTCTTTATTTTGATTCTAATTTTGTTAATTTTGGTTTGAATTTGGCTCGAAAATCTCAAAGAAACATATAGTTGGGCGGATGCATTGGTTTGCTTTTGATTTCTTGCGTTGTGAGTGAAACGTTTGAGTTGCACAAAAAATGCATGTTAGGCACGAGTTCTTATTACGACCTCCATACTTCTCGAAGGCCAACTTTCCATGATCAATAACCACTACAAGGGAGAAGACGGTAATATTCAACCAATCTCCTGGGCACCCCTGTACCAATATGTGCAGATTTCTGTTGGCATGTAATTTCTCTCATATATTCCGCAGTTAATTAGGCATACAACAGTAGAAAGTACTAATATGTGCAGATTTCTGTTGGCATGTAATTTCTCTGATATATTCCGCAGTTAATTAGGCATACAACAGTAGAAAGTTTTTGTATGAAACATGTATGTAGGAAGTATTTAGGAAGTTTTAGTTTGCATGTTAGTTCACAGCAGTGAGAGAATTGATCCCGTATGTTTCCAGAATTGTCTTGTATATTGTAAACTCTTCTGTTTATCTGTTTTATGTGTTCTGATTTATTCCATATCCATTCATTTGTTTATCAATTTCATCATCATTTTAAAACAAAGCGGTCCGCATGACCTATCAAAGTGTATGTATAATGCAGTTGGTCTTAAGCTTTGTCGTAAAGTATATCCCTGGAGTTGTCTTCATTGTTGCTAACCTTCATTATTGTTCTTTGCAAATGTTCCATTATGGAGTACTTCAATTCCAATGTTTTCCATCCATGTTACCATACTATAAGTTATTCGAATGACAGAAATGGAATGCAAGATTTGAAAACATTATCCACATTGCAGAGGACTGCTGGATACTGTCACCATTCATGCTTGGTGAAGTTCAATTTTGTTGTTTTCTTTCTCAGTCATAGAAGGCCATTTAGATTTGAGATTTCCAAAAACGAAGAATTTGTTGCCTACTTTTTTACTGTTCTTGCAACTTAGGAAATCCCCTCTAGGGAAATTTAAAAGAATTAGGGTAAAGAAGCTTTGTCAAAGGAAGATGAAGATAATTTAAAAATTAAGGCATTAGAGATTCAAGAGGAGGAGATCCACATCGAATGGGAAGTAACAATTGTAAATATATTAATGAGATAATATGCAATTGTAAACAAAAATAACATTGAGATGGATGGCTTTTAACATCTTGAAGGCGAAATTTTGTCTCTAGGGACTATCACAGTACCCTTTTTCTGAATGAATTTAATTTAATTTTTATTTTAAGTTTTCTTGATTTATGTTCAGGTAGTGTGGAAGCTTTTTAAATGTATTTTTATTTTTTGAGTTTCCCTGCTTTATGTTCTTGTAATTGGGGGTATTTTATTTTATTAAATCTCTTTTTATATGTGGAAGTTTTCATGGTTTATGATTAAAAGGAGGTTATCATAAGGCCACATAGTCTCATTGTTGTGTAAGTGTTGCTCTCCTTCAGTAGGAGAACATTTTTCTATATAACTGTAATGTGATACTACAATGGTTGATTCAAAATCCCTAATTATTCATTCTCCACGAATTTAAATCTGAATAATAGAAAAACACTTGACTTCCACATTAAGTAGGTTGGATACGATTCTATAGGTATTCATGGATAATTAAATAAAAATCTGGAGTATTTGGAAAAATTCTTGGACTTTGAAAATACCATGTAATTTTTGTTAAGTGTCTTGCTACTATTTTTGGTTTTGAATCCATAGATGTTCATGGTTGATTGATGTAAATCTAACTAACTGAAAACCATTTATGCTCAAATTATGCTTTGTCATTATGACTTATGTGTTGCACTACAATGGTTGGTCTCATGTCTAAAGACATTCATTATTAATAAATATAAATTTGACTAATTGGAAAACACCTACACTTTGAATATGCTCTGTAATTTCCATGGAGTCAAACTACTATTGTTGGTTCTTGGTCCATAGATATTCATGATCAGTTAACATAGGCTATACTTCCTTGGGATTTAGGGCCTTCCAAGTTTCCCTTTTCATGTGATGCCAGACACAAATTGTTTGGGTTCTGTGCAGGAGACAAGCTTTTAATATCATGGATCTATTAATTAGTACTTGGAATAAACAGTTAAATTTTGAATGATGTTTATTCATTTCGATTCTCATTTCAATCTCTAAAGCTCCTTTGAGACCTCAACTAATAGGGAATCGCCTGCCACGATAGCATTATCTAGAAGGGCATTAGAATTGTTGTTATTGGATGGAAATTGTGATAGATCGACCCACATCAAATTGGCAGTGTCTATGGAGGCAACAATTTCTACCGGGCCATGGATGCATGGCATGGATGTTGTTGCCTCGTTTTTCTCGCCCTCCGTGGATACTGCTGCCTTGATTTTCTCTCCCTCCGTACCTGATGTGCTGCTTAACTGTCTACCAATGTCAGTCGTATATGCCAGTCAAATCAGTCCGTTAGTCCTCGTGCAGTCTTCTTACGTTTTTTTAATTTTCTTTAACTTTCATTTTTAACATTAATTTTTATATGTTTAATTTTAACTTTAATTTTTATATATTTAATTTTAATATTAATTTTTATATATTTAATTTTTATTGGAGAAGTGGCTAAAAGAATATAATATTATATGATTTTCTAATATAATATTTATTATTGATAATTAATTTATGATTAAAAATATATGTTATATATGTTTCTACAAAAAATAATTTATGATATATAATATAATTTAATTTAAATAAGAAATACAAGGTAAATATAAAATATATTATATTAAAAATTTATTTTATATTATATATTTTGTATAAAAAAAATATTTTGTAATAATTTCGTCTTAGGTATCTAAGGTATGGGTTGTTGGGCCGGAGGGACACCCTCACGCATAAAAAAAATTGTAATAATTAATTTATTTATAATGAGAAATATATGTTTTAGAGATATAAGTGGTATCAGGGTTGGAGTTAGTATTACGGTTAGGATTAGGTTTAGGGTTAGGGCTACGGTTAGCATATATAAAAAGGGTTAAGTTTAAAAATGTGTTTAGGATGAGCGATAGGGTTAGGGTTCAATTTAGGATTATGTTTAAGATTAGCAATAGCATTAGGGTTGGAGTTAGCATGTATAAAATGGGTTAGGCTTAGAAATAGGGTGAGGGTAAGGATTAGGGTTAATTTAATGTTAGAGATTAGGGTTGGGGTTAAAATTAGGGATAGGGATAGGGATAGGGATAGGGTTAGGGTTAGGGATAGGGATAGGGTTAGGGTTAATGTTAGAGATTAGGGTTAGGATTAAAATTAGGGATATATTATTTTATTTATTATATATAAAACATAAATTTTAATCTTTTAGATTATTTTATTTTATTTAAAGAATATTTTTATTTATTTAAAAGTTATTTTATTTTTGTTATTTCATATTTCTTTAAAGAACTATTTTCACTTATTTTATTTACTTTTTTTAATTTTAGTTTTAGTTTTTAGCTCAATGTTAAAACTAAGATATAATATAAATTATTTTTAATATTTTATGTAGTGTAAATTAAAATTTTAAAATGTTATTATTATTATTATATTTATTATATATTATAGTTTAGATATTCATTCAATTTAAATTCTTCTATTATATAAATATATATTATTTATTATTGAATTATATTAAATAAATAGCATATATCTTATATATAAAATAAAATATGATATGTTATAATAAATAATATGTATATAATATAAATACGGATAAAAAAAAATGTATATAATATAAATAAATAAACTTTTATAACTAAGATTTTATAGTTTAAAAATAAAAATAAAAGGTGTATAACCCTAATCCTAATTTTATCTTTAACCCTAACCCTATTCTCATCCCTAATTGTAACCCTAAACTTATTCATAACTTCAACCCTAATCCTAATCCTAATCCTAATCCTAACCCTAACCCTAACCCTAACCCTATCCCTATCCCTATCCCTATCCCTAATTTTAACCCCAACCCTAATCTCTAACATTAAATTAACCCTAATCCTTACCCTCACCCTATTTCTAAGCCTAACCCATTTTATACATGCTAACTCCAACCCTAATGCTATTGCTAATCTTAAACATAATCCTAAATTGAACCCTAACCCTATCGCTCATCCTAAACACATTTTTAAACTTAACCCTTTTTATATTTGCTAACCGTAGCCCTAACCCTAAACCTAATCCTAACCGTAATACTAACTCCAACCCTGATACCACTTATATCTCTAAAACATATATTTCTCATTATAAATAAATTAATTATTACAATTTTTTTTATGCGTGAGGGTGTCCCTCCGGCCCAACAACCCATACCTTAGATACCTAAGACAAAATTATTACAAAATATTTTTTTTATACAAAATATATAATATAAAATAAATTTTTAATATAATATATTTTATATTTACCTTGTATTTCTTATTTAAATTAAATTATATTATATATCATAAATTATTTTTTGTAGAAACATATATAACATATATTTTTAATCATAAATTAATTATCAATAATAAATATTATATTATAAAATCATATAATATTATATTCTTTTAACCACTTATCCATAAAAATTAAATATATAAAAATTAATATTAAAATTAAATATATAAAAATTAAAGTTAAAATTAAACATATAAAAATTAATGTTAAAAATGAAAGTTAAAGAAAATTAAAAAAACGTAAGAAGACTGCACGAGGACTGACGGACTGATTTGACTGGCATATACGACTGACACTGGCAGACAGTTACGCAGCACAGCAGGTACGGAGGGAGAGAAAATCAAGGCAGCAGTATCCACGGAGGGCGAGAAAAATGAGGCAACAACATCCATGCCATGCATCCATGGTCCGGTAGAAATTGTTGCCTCCATAGACACTGCCTACCCAATTTAGGTTTTTGAAGTTCTTTATTTTGACGCCAAATTTTGACACCAAATTTATGTGTTGGTGACGGATGGTTCAAAGTTCAAAACATTATAAAAAAAATTTAAATTTTGGCAAATGGATTGTTCTGGGTTGAAATGCCCGTCTTCTCCTATGAATATTACTTGTTTTGCACATGGTTTACATATAACAGCGTGTACCCAATGATTAGCCAAATTTGAGGTTTTAAAATCATCATGCTTTTCTTTGTAAAAGGAAATGAAAATCTATTATGCTATGGGATTGAACTAACAACCACTAGCTAGTGAATGCCCTCACATTTCCCTTTTGATCTGTTTCCTATTAAAATTGTATTTTCTTTTCTCAACGGTGAGTTTGGGATCAAAATACCTTGCTTGCCTAAATGATGATTTGAAGTAATTAAGTTCGTAAATTTCATAAATATATTCAATTTGTCATGAAGGTAGTCTGTTGAAATATGTGGAATAGCTACAACTCAAACCTAGGACCTGTCATTGACATTTGTTGGGTATTACTTCATTAAGCCTCCACCCATTCACATGTTACAGTTTTGATGTTGTTTGGATTGAACCTCCAAGATTTGAGCTCAAAACACAAACTTAAGTGACATATCCACCAAGATCTAATACTTTGTTACAAGACATGGACTGGATTGGACTCAAACCTAGGAACCCCTATGAGCACATAGGGGTTCTTTTCCATTGAGATATTGACCCTGCACAGGTTTGAGCTTTGTCAAAGTGTGAAGTGAACCTCGAAATTAGTAGGCCATCAAAACTGCTGTTTATTTAAAGAGTTTTTATCACAAGATAAAGGTGAGAGCTCTATGGAAGGTTGTAATAGCAAGTATAATCATAAGCAAATAGAGAAATTAATGTTGAAATCATGTTTTGTGGGCTTCTGGACATGGTTTAATATTCCTTTATTAATGTTGATTATTAATTGATTTTAAAAAGATGATCTTTGACATGTTTTCTCATAAGATTTCTATTGAAATGTGATTACTTGATTGAAAGGTATTGCAGTAAAATATTGCTTTGTGGCTATGGACTTCTTCAGACATTTATAAAATTAATAGTATAATTTTACTGAAATCTATTTTGTTATATGTAGGTATCAAGACAAATGATTTATATGTTTTAGTCTATGTTACTAGGTTCTTCTATTTTACCCCAAGTTCTGGTCTGGTTCGCTCCTAGTTTGGGTCCTGGTTCGGTTCGCATGTGGGTTCGACCAGGGTTCTTTATTTTTGGGTTTGGTTTGCCCAGGCAAAACCCAAGAGAACCCAGGCATAACCCATACAAAACCCAGGGGAACCAAGACATAACCCACATGCCTAGGCATCCAAAAAGTGTTTTTTGAGCATTTTTTTAATGTTTTATGGAGTTTGACTTTGACCCACACCTAAGGGAACCCTAAAAGTGACCTCTAAATCACTGTAAACACCTTAACTACCTCATTCTTATTCATTTGTTTTTGCAAACAAGCATTTTCATTCCAAGAGGCTGAGCTTTCATTTTTGCTTGTTGGATTGAAAGCGGACTGTGACACAACTTTCTTTTTTCAAAAATTGTTCTGCACAGATAAACCATATTTTGTGTTGTGGAGCTATATTTAGCTACCACTCTCAAGACCAATGTAACAATGATACAAAATAATGTTGGAGACTGTAAGAAGACATCAAAATGGCTAGTGTACTAAAACAAATTCTTATGATTTTTGAAGAATGTTGATAACTCTACTCAGTTGGCTTCTTTTTTAAAAATTATACAAATTGAACCCTGGCATCAATAGACTATGTGTATCAAGCTACCACAATTCAAGTTTCAATGATGAATATTTATCATGCATGTTTTAAATGGCATTCAAGTTTATGGTGGTTTTGTTGTTTATATGATGTTATGTGATATTCTAATCCTAATTCATGCTTCTAGGCTGCACACACACACACACACACACACACACACACACACATATCATTTTTACATGTTTTTTGTACTAACGAACCCAAAACAAACAAAACTCCCCCTCCCCCCAAAAAAAAAATTTAGCTGAACCGGCTAACCGAACCCCTGAACTAGAACCAGAACCAATAACTTAGGTTTTAGTTTGCATATAATCATCATTTCAGTTGTGAACATGAGATATTAGAACCACTTAAGGTTTGACATTTTCAACTTTGTAGGAAAAAGACAATTATGTAGAGAAGAATTTGGAGTGGTGGACCTTTTCACTTGTTCATGTATTTCCTAAGCTTGTATTAACTTTGAACTAGAGATTGAACCTTTCCATGTTAGATCCTTGATGCTTTTACAGTTAAAAGGTTTTTAGCGTTCTTATCTTGTTTCATTGATATTAGAAGCCTAAGGATTGCAATAGTTTGAAAGCTTACAAAATATTGAAACATTAGTGATATTAATACAATGCTCAGAACAATAACTTTGAGATTATTCCTATTGTGAAAAAAGTCTAAAATCTATCAAGAAATGTAATATTTGCATTTTAAATAATTTAATTCTTTAAGTATAATGTCTATAGTCATCATTGAGTTATTTTCTAAAAACTTTGATTCTTTTATTTGGAAAAGGTTTAATTGTTTAGCTTTATATATTTTTATTAGTTGAATTCTTATAATATCACCTTAAATTTAAGTTTTTGGTGTCACCGGGTTTTGGAAACTTACAATATTGTTGCATCGAAGGATTTTGGAGAAGTCCAAGTATTTGAGATATCTTCTTCGTCACATGTTTCTTGTTAAAATCTTTCTTAATTATTTGGAAAGAACTCAGCTGTCGTGGTCTGATAAACATCACAGTTTTACTAAACCAATGATTGAATCAAATCGATAGCTATGATGGAAATTATCTATTTGCTAAAATTTAAAACATTCTAAAATAATCTACTTTTAAAATACTCTAGAAATCAATACTTGTAAAACACTTTACAATATTCTATATAAATTACAATCGGCGTAACCATTACATCTCCTTTTGATGCAAATGCTAGTTAATATCAGAAAACAAAAGATAAATTCGCAGACTCTATCATAAGAAACTGTTAAAACAGAGTTCAAAACAGAACGCAGAAAGCAATAAGGAAAACATGCTGAAAACATAAAATAGAAACCGCAGGATGACAGCAGCACCGAAAATCTGTATCAGTTAACAATATTATAGCAAATCAACTATTACGTGGATTTTAAGACAAAAATCTGATCAGAAGAAAGCATTAATCTTTCTAATTATTTGCAGAACAATCTAGATTTATAAGGTAACTGAAAATTCCTTTTCCAAGTAGTGTTGCTTCAATTCAAGCTGGACTCATTACTAAGCAAAAAGCATTCACATGCGGGTTTGAAATTTCAGAACTTGAAATCTGAAAAATAAACTCCCCGACCCAATAAATATTCTCATTTTAGAAATATACATGCATACAGCCTGATACAGGAAGAACTGCTTTTACAATCCGGCATTGCCTCCTTACCTTTCCAATCTGACTTGCGACATATTTTGCGAGTTTGACAATATCTTTACCAAACTCCAAGTGTTGCGTAACAGTGTCCATAGCCTCCGTGATTCTGCAATTTTAATATTCAATCGTCTCAAAAAAACACAAAATTGAAACCATCGTTAGGATTTGATCCTAACCATTACTTTAAATTAATGAACAGAAGTAAGAAACTAAGAAATTAAACTGTTAAAAACCCATCGACAAGCAAAAGTATGTTTAAAAGGCATCAAATACTCTCTGTAAAAAGCAGCACTGAAACCAAACAATTACTAGGACTTCACCCTGACCATTAATTTTATAAGAGAATTTCTCTAATTTAAAAGCATACCAAATCAAAAGAAAATTACAAAAGGAAAGATATCAATAATGCTATAATCCGGTCAATATAATATCTATCTTGTACTAAAAATCACAATTTGAGTTTGAACTAATGCAACCAAAAGTGATGGAGACAAAATTAGGTGAAGTGCTCTGCAAGAATAAAACCTGTTACACATTTTAGACTCAAATCCCAACTTCGACTAGAAACTTTATGCACTCTTTAACTAGAAAATCCTATGCAAATAATCTACATAAAAATCTCTTTATATACTTGACAGTTTTGCACAAATCGTAGGGTGTAAAAATCGTGTTGAGAAGACGATCAGAACTGCTCTAGTAAAGAGATGATGGAGACAAACATTAAAAATTACACACAAAAAAAAATTCAACCACAGAGTTGAGCCTGAAACGAATATAAGAATCGCTTGGTAGTAGCAATGTTGCAATCTGCTGTCAGTAGCGAACTGCTCCAATACAAACCTGGTATTATTATGCATGCATGACACGGAAACTGAATAATATTTAGGTTGGCACAAAATGGGATAGACTAATAAGAAAAGACGATTACTATAGTTTCTGTAGCCTGCAGGTCCCTATTTTCTTTTCTTTTCTCATCTCAAATAATTACCATCTACCTAGATGAAAATTCTAATTTGAAGAAAAAATGTATACAAATAATTATAATTTGTTTATTTAGTGAATACAGTATACAAATATTGGAAAAGGCAGCTTAGGGTAATGTCTCATGGAGGGGGTTTCCTTTAAAATTTCAGCTATGCTGTTTAGTTTTTTTAGGAATATTTTAATGTTCTTGGTCCTATGGATTTA
>VDFB02075008.1:0-10944 GCA_007258455.2 Sequoia sempervirens
AATTTGTACCTCAATCTAGTCATGTCATAATTAGTAGAGCGTTGAAGCTAGGGTGATACCTAGATAGACGTGAAGAGTTGGTCTGAGCCCTTTAATATCTCGCTGGGGTTCCCGACTCACGCTTGTGAGCGGTTGGTGTTCACAATTGTGCCTCACATACTGAGAGTATATCGAAGACTCCCTAGACACCTTGTGCATCCTAGATTAAGACCTTTATTGGCCATACCCTTAATACTAATCGTAGGATTGTGCTTGTTTGAAAGTGTTTTCTTGTGAGAATCTAGTAATTTTTTTTAACAAATTGGCCTTATTGTTGTTATTTTAAGTCCTTTTCATAATTATTTCCATCCAAACCAAGTCCCTATTCACTATAGTGGGGCGAATTTTCCCTTTTGTTTACTATAGTGGGGCGAATTTTCCCTTTTGTTTACTATAGTGGGGTGAATTTTCCCTCCTATTTGTTGCAGTGGGGTGAATTTTCCCTCCTAAATAGTCAAATTCACCTCGTTTAGCTTTGTTTAGCCTCCAAACCTCTATTTAATCATTCCAAACCTCTGGTTTATCATTCTAAACCTCCATTTTGTCATTCCAAACCTCTGTTTAATCATTCTAAGCCTTTGTTTAGCCATTCCAACCCCTCATTTAGCCATTCCAAACCTTCGTTTGGTCATTCTGAACCTTCATTTAATAGTTCCAAGTATCCGTTCATCCATTCTAAGCAATTGTTTACCAGTTTCGAGTGCTTGTTCATCCACTCCTATCATTCATTTTCCCAATCTGATCATCTATTTCCTCAATTCGATTATCTAACACCCTGTTCCAATCACTCGTCTCTTCGTTCTAACAGCCTGTTTACCCACTCAGAGAGTCCAAAAGTAGTGGGGCGGACTTGCCCTGTAGTGGGGTGAATTTTCCCTATAGAAAGGAAAATTCACCCCTCTGCAACTTCCAGATCCAACCGATGAAACCAATCCCATCATATCGTTGAATCCAATCCTAATATAAGCTTTGGTCCATCCACATTTTGTTGAGCTCATTCATTCATCATCTGAATCATATCGATACATCATCCACAAGCATCTCTAGGCTACACATCCCTTATGATTTTCTCAATCCAAATCTTCTAAAATTCATTTGAATTTATTATCCAAATTGATGTGTTTGAATCTAATCGTCATCATCAACATCTACTTGGGATTGTCATCCGTCCTAAGTTAATCATCTTAGCCCAATCAATCCACTTTCAATCTCAAGGTGGATTCAGTGCTGCAGTCATCCATTCATCATTTAATCTGATCAATCAGTATCCCAAGTCACCTAGGGTAATCTTTGAACTTGGTTTAGAATCCCTTACATCATCCTATCTGATCCATTATTTGATCTTATCAATCACCTCATTGATTGATCTTATCCAATCCAATCCAATCACCTCTGACCCAATCAATCTGTTTCCATCTCGAGGTAAATTCAATGTCGTAATTATCCTTTGATCATCAACTCCAATCATCACAATCAATCCCATCACATCATCTAATCATCCTAATCTGATCTTTAATCCAATCCCAGTATGAGCTTAACCTAAATTCTAATTTGATCTTTAGTCCATCTGCATCCAAGATCCCTCCTTCAATCTTCTTCTAATCCATTCTTTTATCCTTTCATCATCTTTCTAATCCATATTGATCTAATCCAACATCGTGAATCCTTACCCTTCATCAATTCAACCAAAAATAGTAATCAAGGGAAACCCTAATTACGTTGATGACGATAACGAAAGCCTTGTCGATCAAGAGGAATATGACATAGATCCCCTTGATGCTATCATCACTAGTAAGTTTTCTCCATCCACTTCCTGCAATCCAATCACCCCTTCAAGCCATCTCATTATGTCTTCATCCATGCCTAATCATGTTCCTTATGCTACCTTTGACAAAGGATAGCCATTAGCTTCCTCACCTGCATCCCCCATCATATCCTTCACTTGCATCATCTCCTTATCCAACATCCATGTCTTCCTATCCTAATCCACCATCACAATACCCCTATCTTAATCCCCCATTCACACCCTCCTATCTCAATCCTTCATCCACATATGCCCACTACCCTAATCCTCCACACCACTCTACCTATCCTAATCCCCCTTATTAGTCTTCCCATCCTAATCCTACATCCGCACCTTTTTATCTTAATCTTGCACCCCCATCAACCTATCCTAATCCAACATCCATGTCTTCTCATCCTAATCCACAATCCATTAGTTGTATCCTCTTGTCCTAATGCACATTCCATGTCTCGTTATCCTAATTCACCACTCCAATATCCCTACCTTAACCCCCCATCCAATCCTAATCCTCCATCTACTCCCAATCCTACATCCAATCCCATTCCTCCATCTAACTCTAGTCCACCAATTGATCCATGATCCTAGACCAGTCCCTAATCCCTCATCTACTCCTATCATGCCATCTCAGCCTAAAATATGCAAGTTTCTCACTCCAGAAGTTCTCCAAGGACTTATGACAAAAAATACATCTGTAACCCCACATCATGAAGTCATGGAGCCATGCCATCCCATTCCATCATCCATGGTCACTAGTGACGAGACCCTTCTCTGTATCATGCCATCATTGATGCTACCACCCCTAGCACCACTCAAACCATTGACACCATAACACCCACCGAATCCATTGAACCCTCATCTCCTACTATGAGTGTTGCAAAACCCATTGATGATGATCAAATCCAATCCCCTCCTCCCACTCCCAGTATCACCGAAATCCCCTCTCATGAATTTCATGAACCCTCCAACCTTCCATCTCACCTACTAGAAGAACCCATCCAACATGCCTCCATTATCATGCCACATGAACAAGAAGAATCATGCCAAGAGCTTGATCCAAAGCATGCTAGCATTCCCTCTTCTCCAGATTAAGATCCTACCATCCCATCTATTCCACCTCAAGATCGCATTCCCCCATCCATTCCATCCCATGATCTCCTTGATCCCACCACTCCATCTCATGAGCCCTTATCTCCATCTTTATCGAATGAGCCCTTATCACCCGCTACCACATATCCAAATCCTATCATGTCATCTAATCCCTCTCTTTATCCCTCACCACTCACTCCTCCTGATCAGGATGCTACTACCCCATCACCTCCATCATCGCCTAAACCTAATATCCCCACACCACTTTTATATCCCCTTGGTACTCTCACATTCTTCCATGGTGGTTTCCTTGCTAAAGAAAAACAAAACATATATACCACCCATCCTCCTCCACCTAATAATGGACTCGCATCATTCTTCTAGAATAACACAAATCCTATCATGGATCGAATGCTTAAGAACATGAACTATCAAGGAAAATGGTTAGGCCTTCATGAGCAAGGTATTTTAGAGCCCATCCAACCCAAAGAAAACCCTTGTACAAATGGTCTTCCTTTTACTACTCGTGACTCAAAATCCAAACGTGTTGGTACAACCTTCACATACCATCAATGATCCTCTTCTAAAAGAATAAGAGGTTCCCCCAATCCCTCCATAAAATCATTTGCCACCATCCCCCCTCCACCATATCACCTCAAAACAACCATCCATATTCCTCCTTCATCTACTCCATCCATTTTGGGTCCTTATGTCCCTCCATCTGCCATCACACATCCTCCAAGTCCTAAGTCTATTTTGGGCCCTTATATCCCAAAATCACCTCCTCCATCTCATCTTATTATCCATCCATCACCTATCCATGTCACCCATCATAACTATCCCACTCTCATGTTCCCTAATCAGGATCAACAAAGGAATGTACCTGTACATCATCCATCCACATATCATCCTCAAAATCCTACCTCCATCCCTCCATTCATATTCCCTCCACATCATCCATCCACTCACACCCATCCCATTGCTACTAAAAGTACTTTGGATGCAAAAGTATAAATTCATAAATCTAAACATCCACATGAATCAAAATCTCCTCATGTCCCCTCTAAAAGACATGTTGAAGAAAAGAAAAATCAAATCCCAAATCCAAATCAAATCCATAGGCTGCAAAGGCCCACCAAAGAAAAAATCAAAACCATGTGGATCCCAAAGAAAAAATATGCAATGCCTTCAAATGAAGTCTCCATAACAACATCCAAAGTTGCTACTCCAAAACTAATCATGCAAATCCTCCTGAATCCATTTTTGGTCCTTATGTCCCAAAATTTTATATCACCTCTCCTCCATTATCTCCACATCCTCCATTACACCCTCCATTAGCCCCACATCATGCAACCATTAATCCTCCTATCCTTTCACACCCCCCACCACATGTGCCAATGTTGGTTCTGAACATGCCTCCCCTTCATACATTTACTCCATCATTCCACCCATACACTTTCCAACATCCTATCCATTATTCCAAATATGTCCCCCATCAAATCCCTTTAATACCTACCCTTGCATAATTCCTCCATTGTCATAACTAAGGTTGTACCAACATCCAATAGTCACTTCAAACATGGGCTCTTAATACTTCATATGGAATTTGATGCTTGAGTCCTTCATCCATATCCTTATCGCATGTCTTCCACATCCACTTATCCACCTCCCTATACTTATCCATCTCCACCCGCATTCTATCCAAAAATCCAAAAAAAATACAAAAAAATCAGAAAAAGAAAAAAATGGTCAATAAAATAAAATAAAATAGTAAAGACAAATCCTTCATCGAATGGTGAAAATTTGGAAAACAAGCACCTTGGATAAGTACCATGATGAAAACCTGGTAAACATGCATCATGCGTAAATCCCCTATCCAGTTTACTTTTGCACTTGGGGGCAATTGCATCCCCTTCACTCACCTCCTCCATCCCACTTATCTTACACATCCTACCTATCATATCCATTTATCTCACTCCCTCCATCCTCCTTGTGATCTTGATATATCTAGGAGAAAACATATACACATGCTTTGGACACCTCTTGGCATACCTTCCTATCATCCATACACTATCCTATTCCTTATCCACATCCATCTACCTTCTTTGTCTATCCATCATGCTATCATTAGTATCCCTTCCTTATCTAGGCATCCTACCTTCATTCATCAAACTCCCTCATCCACCCATCCTATCCTCCTCCAGCTATCTCCTTTATCTTCCCATCCACTCATCTTTTGCCCCTTTTTCCTTATCACACATGACATATCTAGAGTGGGGGAATCTACTTCCTTTGTGACATAAGTCCTTGGAGACATCATTCATCGATCCTATCTAACTTTTCGTCTTCCCATCCTTATCCTCCTATTCCTCCATCCAAACAATCCATTTCATATCCCCATCTTTGTCTTCCTACCTATCCAAACAATCCCTTCCATCTCCCCATCCTTGTCTTCTTATCCATCAAAAAAATCCTTTTAACCTCCTTATCCTTATCTATCCATCCTAGCATCTCTCCACCTCCTTATCTTCCTATCCATCCCTATCTCTATTCCCCATCCCTTTCATCCCCCATCCCTATCTCCCTATTCATTTGTCTCTCTCTCTTCAACCCATCTCATAATCCCTTGTCATTGGTATCTAGCTAAAGGCTTCTCCCAATGCAATCCAATTCCATCTATCTAATCATCATCACTCATTCTTCTCTTGCACATCTTTCCAATCCCCTATCCCTTTTCATCATTCATCTATCTATCATATCATCCTCCCAATTCATTTTAATGATTTGGATAACTATCCCATCCCTGAGCTTTATGTGATCGTCATCATCCTATCCAATCCAACAGGTCTATCCTATCTTGTTGTATTGGTCCCATATTTTTATCCACTTATCCTATCATGATCCTTTATCCATCGATGCATACTTTACGGTCTTTTCATCTGCGCATTTTCTGCGGCTGCCGGCAGGTAAAGATTGGTGTTTGGGAACCTGCCTTTCCAGTTACATATCCACTCTTTGATACATTATATATTGGTCTTTTTTTGTCCTGGGTCAACATCTACCATCCGGTTCATCACATCCTCTTTAGCATTCAGCGGTCAATCATCGGCATGCATCAGACTATGAGGGGCTGCTTTCCGGCGGAAGGCTGACTCGCTGGTCAACACGAGGCCCTGCTGCAAGATTGTGTCGGTCTCATGTATTATATTACTCATGGTGTGTCATCAAGCTGTGCCGCGCTCTGGTTGGTTCTTGGGTCACACTGGTATCGGGAATCGACTGGAGTTTGAATATCTTGCGCATATATCGATTTTTTGTTCATCGATACCAGCAGGATGCGTACAGCCTCTCGATCCTGGTAAAGGGACGACTGAAGTGCGTTTTATATTTTGATATGTTTGGATTTTGTTTATCATTTTGATTTCATAATATCACTTGTCAGAACGCCGCGTTATCCATATTGTAGCGCGTTTGACTGGTGGGAGTCAGCTTAGGGGCATATCTTGATCTTTTCACTTTTTCGCATTTTGCGCAGCATCGCCAGGTACCCTGGAACTCTGGGATCTTGCATGGCACTTCGGGGAGTGTAATCACTTTGGTATTCCAGTACTGGCCGACCAGGGATGTCTTTGGCTTTGGGGTGTTGAATAACTTCCTTCTTATCTATTGTGTTTGTTTTATGCATTAGACATGAATCAGCCTTGGTTCTTCATACCCTAGCATCTTGTGTCTTGTTCTATAGCAAAACTCAATTCTCCGAAGATGGAAAATTGCATTAGGATTGCATTTCATTTTCCATTCTATCATCTTGCATGTATCCCCCATCCTCTCATCTATCAAAATCTTGCCATCCATTCATCCTTCATCCTCATCTCACATCTCTATCCAATCCCCATCCATTCCATTTAGCCTGAATCATCTAATCTTATCCTTGGTCGTGTTCCCAGCCTTGTTACAAGCCTCGACCCAATCATCCTCATCATTGTCCTCATCATCAAGATGTATTCTTCCCTATCCTTTGGTGTTCTTTTAGGATGTATCCTTCCCTATCCTCGTGTTTTTTTGGGATGTATCCTTCCCTCATCAACAACACTTTCATCAACACTCATCATAATGTATCCTTCCATATCCTCGTGTTGTTTCAAGATATATCATTCCCTCATCGACGACACTCCATCCATCATCCACCCATTTTCAATTGTAGCTTGACTGGGGCAACATCACCTTTGTCCTTGCATCCATTTGTGCTTCCCAACTTCCTGTCACCTTTTCATTCTTTTGTATCCATCCCTTTGCATCATCTTATTCATCTCCCATTTCATCATCTCATCCATTTCAAGAGGACACCTGTGTTCTCTTGAACCCTCATGTCCTCTCGAGGGGGCATCCTCATCCCTAAGCTTCATCTTCACCCCCATCATATTTCTCCCTAATCACTCTGTGAATGACTGGGGCATATTTTCCAATCTAACCACCTTCTTCTGGGTTCTATGTTTTAATATTCTTTGAAATGATGCTACTTTGTAACATCTCAAAGAGGGGAAAAATGTAGACACCTAAATTTGGACACTTAATTTATCCAAATTTATCCCATTTCATCTAAAAATCCTATTATTTGCAATAATTAAGTAATATTACTATTATTTAATTAATACCCTTAATTCTGCCAAATCCCTAAGGTATTTAGTTAATAACCTTATCTCTTTAATCCCCCTTTCATCAAATGAATTAAATGAATACGTTCCTCATCATCCATAGCAAATGGCAATCCATCTCTAATCTACATTAGGGATTAATGCACATGCCTGAAATCCTTCGATTAGATTTGCATCTCAATTTTCTGGATTGGCTTCTAATAATCTTCGGTAACACTTATTGTCGGACACTTCAATTGGTTAAAGCCCTAATCAGTGCATGTCAACTCTCCCATCCCCTAAAAATTTTGATGCTTTTATTCAAGATTCCTCTCTTCCCCATGTGAATTTTTTATTCGGATTTATCCTTCCAAGGTTTTCCTCTTCCCCATGTAGGTCTTCTAGAACATTTGACTTGTCATATCACTCACATGTGGAAAGTTCCCACCTTTTGGGAACCTTGTCTTATCCACTAGATTCTTCCAATCATTTTTAATTTAAAATTCACTTTTATTCTCCCAAAGATTTCCCCTTCCCCATGTGATCATTGAAAGGTCACATCAAAGTACTTACAATGTACTTGTTCTTCCTCCACGTCATGTACCCTCCTTCCACCTCACTTACACATCATCACATCCTAGGCCACTTCACCCTCCACATGTCAAGATGTGAGGGCTTGTGAGTCCTCAACTCACCATAGCCCTTCATCTTGGCCTTGGTGGCTTAATCTCAACCATTGAATTCTCTAGAGAATTCAAATTCATCTATAAATACCCCTCTTCTAAGGCATTTTCAAGACTTAGTGATTTTAGTATCCTTATGTTTTCATTTTGAGCACTCAATTCACAAGTATTTTCACTCATTTAGCCAAGCCATTTTATCCATTTGCACTTGCATCTAGACATACTGTCAATCTTGTATCTAGCCATCCAAGGAACACACAAGGATCTTAAACATCAAGGGCCAACCAAGGGTTTCATCAACATGGAGAAGGTAAAGCAATTGCATTATTTCATCTATTTTCTTTGTGTTAACAATTCCTTAGGGTAATCTTTGAGGTGTCTTTTTTGTTTTTTCTTATTGCATAATATATTTTTTGCATCTTTAGAATAGGATAAACATTTAGGATCGCACCTGGTATTATGATAGTCAATAGAAACATCATCAATGTGCCCATCCTTCATCCACAAATCATCAACATGCATACATCTAACTTAATCACATCATATCATATTCATTTAAGTTTTGATGAATAATATAGATTTATTATTTTAAGCATCTTAAATAGTTGCATACATGTCATAAACATATATCACATTCTCATATCATAAGCATGAACATCTACATACATACATCCATATGCATATATTATCCATCCCATAACATTGGATAAAAAGATACTGAAAAAGAATATAACATTACATCCATCCCATGTCATTGTATCTCATATCATTACATCATAAAAAATCATCCCATATTGTATAAATAAAAGAAGTGAATTCATACATAGGCATATCACATCGCATCATATCCACATCAAAATGCATCCATACATTCATAAAGCATGAAATTAAAAGAACACATAACATCATGAATCTATATCATCTCATATATATATATATATATATATATATATATATATATATAAATGGTGATTTCCATAATACAATAGCTGGATCAGTGTCTATATATCGATCAAAATTAGAATATCCATGAGGCTATCAAAAATATCCCATGAATGTATATCTATATAAAAAATTATTAAATAAAAAAAAATGTCTATATAAGGAGACTAGCCCTAATGGTTGCTCCCCTCCCTAGGCTCTCTCTCTCGATGATCCTCGTCTCAAGGATGTGCTCCACTCCTCTATGAGTAATCTAGTAGTGCATGCGATAATATGTAGCCTCGGTCATGAAATATTTGTAGAAATAGGAAGAAACTATTTTTCACTATGCCACAGTCGTCGTAGCCTCTAACTACTGGTGTTGCCCGACCTCTTGTGCCAATTGCATATTAGAGATCTATTGGAGCTGACACTCTTGTTCCCTCCCAGTTGTGACTACCAATACCTATTGTTGGGCTTGGTCTCTCTTAGCTGTAATGACCAATACCTATTTTCAAGCCTAATCTCTCTCAGTTGTAACCACTTGTATCTGTTATTATAGCTATTGTATATGTGCATCACGAGGATCTAGCCCTAGCAGTCGCTATTGTGGTGGCTGTTGTTGTATTGGTGGCTATTGAGGAGGCTACTAGTGTAATGGTGACACACTTGGGACATGTCCATCCTAATTTTGGCCATCTTGGCCATCCTATCCTCTGCCCTATCCTCTACCTACACCCCTCCCTCATGGAGTTATACTTACTAGATATGTCAATCGAGGATGGGGTATGAACCATTCATCATAAGAAAGTGTATCTTGTGCATCTACATATCCCTAATCATAGGACCATGGCCTCATAACCAATTTTTTCAAGCCCTCTAGAACCTCATGTGTTGGGATCATATGTCTCCATGCTATCTCCCATGCTGACCTAGAAAAATGGAAGTGTACTGATCATCAGGAATGTCTAGCCTCTTGTCAAAATTTCTAACAACCTTATTGGGTAGGTACCTCTCTATCATGGTGTTCTCTCAAACCTACATAAACTAAGTCTTTCAAGCAAAGAACAACTATTGAACATCATCATACCATGTGAAAATATGAAGCCATGTTCACCATTAAAAAAATTTCATCTCATCGATCACTCGATGCTAGTAAGGAATGTTGAGCTGCCTCATATGCTATAGAGTAATGGCATCCCTATATCTCCAAACAACTAGATCATTTTTCTCCACATCTACCAAATGAATAATTGATCAGAGCATGCAATGTGCTCCTAGGCCCATATGTAAAGAAGGGTGACCCCTGTACCAATCACTTTGCCTACACAATAAAAAAATTCATGCATATCATAGTAAAGGGAGGCAAACATCACTGGCACCCATGCATATTGGTTCCTCTTGAACAACATCATGTGCCAAGCCAGATCCCATCCTAGACTGAATCCCCTACTTTGCTGATTTGGGGCAACCAAACTTGAGATCACTATCATAATGATCAAAATTAAGGTCGACACTCAACCTCTGTACATCTCAAGGTTAATCTAGGAGTTGACTAGGACAATGGAATCCTAGTCAAGAAACTCATGGAAAGCATCATATCCAATGTTAGTATCCTAGATCATGTGCTCACCATGTATCAACAATCACAAAATCTATCATACATCCTCCAACATCATTGTACCCTCATTGGAGGGTAAGTGGAACGATGAGGTCTCATTATGACATTGCTTGCATAGCATAGTCATCATCACCAAATGGGTCTACATAATGTGCA
>VDFB02075009.1:0-40943 GCA_007258455.2 Sequoia sempervirens
AGACTCACTTTGAACAAATCTTGCAA
Source organism: Sequoia sempervirens (assembly GCA_007258455.2). NCBI lineage: Eukaryota > Viridiplantae > Streptophyta > Pinopsida > Cupressales > Cupressaceae > Sequoia > Sequoia sempervirens. The sequence goes on from VDFB02075009.1 coordinate 27, forward strand.
TGCGAGTTTGAACTAAAGAAAACACACACACACTTGTACTAAGAGGGGGGGTGAATCAGTATAAGACCAATTTTTTCAATTTATAACTTTGGCAATCATAAAGCAATAATCAAAGTATCCACACAAGAAAGATCTAACAATAGTGAACACAAGATGCACACACAATTTTAAGTGGAAACCCTTGCTGGAGAAAACCACAGCAAAACATTGCTTCTATAGGAAACTTCTTACAACTTTGTAGGCACCAACCCATAAGAGACACCAATCCCCTCCACTAAGCACCAACTCAGCAAGAGACACTGATCTCTTTGAGTGAGAAGCTCCAACCTACGGATCTTGCAAATAAAAAGGCACCAACCTTCGTAATACAAAGTGATTACAATGTTGTTGGATCTGTCCTAGATCCCTTCAAGGACTTCAACAAAAATCTGCCTGCTTCTTCACACAAATCTGCCTTGAACCTCTGTTCTCAAACCTCCACTCAGATCTGCAATATAATCTTCAAAATATGCTCACAAATCTGCAAATAAAGTCTTCATAGGATATGCTCAATAAATCACATGATTTCACTTAAGTCACTTGCTCTTCTCTCACAAATTTGCTGCTATAAATCTGCTCAAATACACCTTGTAGATCTGCTTAAATAGCCTTTTATTTCTGCTCTTCATACAAAGATATTTCTTGAAAATTGATTGCTTTTCCATCTCCCAACATGCTTCTATTTATACCTCCAAGATGACTCTTCACCCAAGGGATGCAACTTTCCAAAAGGGATTGATCATGCAGCAATATTAATTTAGCTTCATCTGCCCAAAGTTGGGCGCACCCTTCTAGTGGAGTCGTCCCTCTTTGGGAGCCCCAAAAAAATGATAAAAAATTAATTTGATATTTAATTAAATTTCCAAAATTAGGGCAGCACATATGAGGGGGTCATCCCACTTTTTCTGATTTAATTTTGCAATTAACACTTCTCCAAAAGATGCACTAAATGGGTCAGCCCATGTGGAAGATACACCATTATTTTGGCAAAAATTGTCCATACCATCGACAAGCCCTTTGACATCAATGACAACATTTTTTCAACACGAACTACCCAGTTGTTAAGCTGCCAGAGAAAAACCAAATTCATTTGAATCCAACACTTGGCATCACAATGCCTTCAGTTCTGGTAATTCTGGATGGCTAAATGGCAGCAGTGAAGCTAATATATGACGTTACTACTTTTCCTACATATTGAACATTTGCATATCCTACTCAATCATAGTAATATGCTTAGTTGGTTCTATCTGTCATTTTTAGTTTACTTCTTCTAGTTAGTAAGTTACTTAAGGAACAAGTTACTTATTCGGTTTATGTCTTGGTGGGGCTTGGATTATTTAGCAGACAAAGACCAATCATATAGCCCCTCTTATATGCAACTGTCATCTGGAAAATCTTATTGGCCTATATCAAACAAAAAATAGAAAAAAGTAATTTCCTCTAGACCATGCACGCATGCATCTTCCCAGCAAGTCCACCGTGAGCAGTGGCACTAACAATGTGTGCTCGCAACTGATAACAAGCTTGATGTATGTATTAAGTTTTAACAATTAGTTTGCAAAGTCTATGTCGTGTATGTTGCTTTTTTCCATTATAATAAAAATATCTCTTCACTGTCTGTATTATCTCTTACCCTATGTCTATGTAATCAAACAGTGAATAGAATTCCAATTAGGTAAGTTGACCTTCTATATTGAATTTTCCTGATTTGTTTTATTTGACCTCCAATTCCTCATTTTTTTTATCTATTGATGACACTCTGAAAAGCTAATTATTTATTTTTCTAAATCCTAGAGAAGCTCTGATAATGTCCTCTGATTGAGACCATTCAATCTAGAATCCTTAGACGATCTTTCACACCTGTAGATCCTATCCTAATCGAGGGTTTTCATCCTCTAATCAGCTTGAAACTTCATACCTGCAAACCTGTTGCTCAGCCATTGTTTTATAAATGATAACTTGGATAAAAAAAAATGTTTTGTTCTCTCTTTTAGCCTTCTCCAAATCCCAACGCCCAAGTTAGGGCTTTGCTCTTTTAATAATAAAATTTTAATATTGCTCTCTTAAAAACCCACACCAGCTTTGGCTTTGCACAATAAATTAATATTTTAACTTTGCCTTGAAAAGCGTCCCCCTTCGCTTAAATATTAATAAAGTGACTTAAAATATATTCTTTCAATAAAGTCACTTTATTACTTTAATAATGGCCAAGTTATAAAGTAGTTTATCAAAGTAACTTTATAACATTAAATTAATAAGTCACTTTAATAAAAAAATATCATTAAAGTAACATGACGTAATAATTCAATAACTCCTAGCAAAAGTCTAGCAATAATCTCCCGAGAGTGTCTTGTCACCATTACCAACTGCAGGTGTGCCGTCACTGAAACTGATATTACTTACTATAAATAGCAAGTATTAATGGTGAACTCTTGAAATGCCTTTGAACGGCCAACTGAATACTAGATCACTAAGCTAAATAAGCCGAAATGAAACATCAAACCTACTAAAGAACCTAAATTTCCCCAAATGGGTCCCCTAAACATCTCGCTAGCCTACGGGAGCCATAGTCATAGGCTAACACAAATCCCCAAACCACTGGCTAGAAAGGGGACATTAAATATATTTTCTAGCAACTTGGCATGTATCAAAATTGGGTGATATAATCTATCATTTTGGCATTAACACATTTCCTCTTATTACCAATTTTGGCTTGATCAGAATTTGCACATCACAATCTACCATTTTGGCATTGATCGATTCTATGAATTTGATTTTAATGTAATTTAGTTGGCAAGTTACCAATATCTTACTAGTTAATTTCATTAACCTCATTCTAGTCACCATAGGCCCTCACTTTGCCCACATTAGGAACTTACTAATCAGAAAGAGCTAGGATTAAGTAATTGTAAAAAAGTTTAGTGGACTTGAGCTAACGCCCTACAAGGGATATAATAAAAAATCATATTGCAGATTCATGTGTCGATCTGCTATTTTTTGTTGTGGCTATTTATGGTAGTAGCCATCTCCAAAGGTTCTATTTTTGAACAAAGTTAAGGGCCTATTTTTAGGTCGCTTTAATTAGTTATGTTTTATTCTTTAGTTAGATTATTTTTCTTTAAACTTTCTTTCTTTCTTTCTTTTTTTTTTGGAATGGTAATTGATTATTTTTAAACAAGGAGAGGAATACTCCTTTAATAATGGATTATAAGATGATGTTTCTAAAAAGAAACAGTCGTGAACTAAAACAATTAACTGAAAGTAGCTAAAACTAACTAAAGTAAACTAACAACTAAGATGACAATTAAATATTACAATAATACTTTAATAACCTCCCTTAATGGTCATTCTACTAACTACACCAAGTCTACCCATAATCTACTAGTCTTGTAGCCATGAATGCATAAAAAGAAAACTCCTTCTAGTCAAAATGCTCTACAACATGGGCCTTCTACTAAGACCATTCCTAGTTGGATTTCTAATCAGCCAACCGCTTCCTGCAATGTTTCTTCATATGGGCAAGCTTACCACAGTAGTGACATGTGATAGTCTTCTTGGAACTATCCTCTAGCTTGCCTTGTCCTTTCTGTTGAGTGGACTTTCCTTTTCCATTGTCTTTGGCAGTAAACACTTGTTCAACACTGGGTGTGTCATTGTTGCTCCCAAACTGCTTCTTCCACCTATCCTGCTACAAGAGCTTGTTGCACAGATCAATCTTCAAGTCAACATTGGTGGCGGTAATGTTGAGAGTTTTGATGGAGCGCTCGTAGGATCGTGGTAAGCTTTTCAGCATGATAACCATCATATCCTCTTCTTTCATCTTGTGACCAATGGCCTAGAGTTGATCGCGAATGTTTTTGATCTTTCATGAGATGATCTTGCAAAGACATCTTGCCATCCATCATAATGGAGAACAACATATTTTTAAGGAAGATCTCCCTACCCTTGTCTAAGGTTTCATGAAGATCCTTCAAGTGTTTCCAAATCTTCGCAACAATCTTACCAGATGATATTTTTGGAAGCATCTCATCGATGACTGATAACTTGAGAAGCATAACCGCCTCTCAATTACTACCATCATATTTGTCCTGGTCCTTTCCCACAGTGGTGGGACGAGCTTCTGTACCCAGAAAAATCAAATCTAAACATCGATATTCAAAGATAGTGAGCATCCTCTGCTTCCAAGTGTTCTAGTTTTTACCATTGAACCTCTGGCTACTTTCCAACATGATGTTGGTCAAAGATGCCATTCCTCCCATTTTCAAAAGGCCCAAAAAATGAGGTAATCAGTTGACATGGATACCAAGGCAATAAGCTAGCACAAGACCCACAATTTTTTTTAAAATATCAAAAAAATCAGAGGCTTAGAAATCCACAATTTTGTCCAAAAATCAAGAAAAAAAATGAAGTTCTTCAACTTCAGCCACAAATTTTTGAAAAATTTGTCAAAACCCCATGATATTCAACAGAATAGGCACACGATTTTTGTTGTCAAGAAAACGTCAAAAATGCAGACTTACCCAGAAACCCTACCTAGGCCGCACGAATTTTCAAAAATAATCAGTGTTCCACGGGGACGCGTTTCCCCCCAAAAATGGCACGTTTCCGAAACGGGGACATTTCGGGGACGGGGGGACGGGTACTTGGCGTCTCCCGCCGTCCCACCACCGCCGCCGGTGCTCCGCCGGAGACGGGGAAACATTTCCGCGTCTCCCAAGGAGACGGGGAGACGGGGAGACGTCTCCAAGTTTCCTTAGGAGACGTCTCCAAGTCTCCAAGTCTCCTTGGGAGACGCCCAGGAGTTTCCTGGGAGACTAGGAGACGCCCAGGAGTTTCTTGGGAGGCTGAGGAAGCGAGGCTGCCGGACAGGCCTTCGACCCCGGCTGGAAGCTGCCCTGTTGACCCAGAGGCCTTGAACCCCACGCTAAAGGCTAACCCTCAAACCCATTAGGGGCATTGCCCACAAACTCCCATTGAATTCATTTGATTTTCTAGGTACTCTCCACTAGTTACCTTCAATTTTACAAAAACAATTTCATTTGTCAAAATTTATTTAGCAATTAGCATTCAAGATATCTTCGTATTTAGATTTAGTATTTCAAATTTTGCTATGTTATAATTTTACTAATTAGTAATTTGAGTAATTTCCTATAGTTTCATTTGAAATGTAATTCTTATATTGTTATACTGTTATACATACATCCTTTCAAAACTAGTTTTTCAAGTACTATAAGTATATTTATAACTATATCAGCACCACCACCCCACCACCCCGCCGCCGCCGTCCCCCCGCCGTCTCCCCGCCGTCCCCAAACTTAGGCCCTTTGTCCCCCCGTCTCCGAAACGCGTTTCCCCGTCCCCCCGTTTCCCCGTCCCCCAGGCCCGTGGAACACTGTTTTCCTCTCAAAAGCACTTATTGGAGATCCGGTGCGATGAATAGAAGGTAATATTGATATGATCATAGAAGTTGAAAAGTTGAGCCCAAAGAGATGTTGTTACTTTGTTAATATAGGATGTCTTAGCTTGCCAATGAAGAAGAACCAGCTTGAAGTCTGTTGCTTTGTCTAAATAGCAAATTTGAATTCATGTGCGTGATCTGAGGGAATTGATTGCAAAGTGTACCTACTGTTTCATGTTCCATCCATAGAGAATCACATTACATCATAAAATTAATTTTTTTCTCAGATTCTCTTGCCTAAACATTTAAAATTAAGAAAGCAAAGATTGCCGGTGAAATTGTCGTACAATGATAATGGGAAAACTCGTAGTGCATGACCAAGACCGAAAACTTTAATGTATTCTTTGCAATCAAATTTCCCATGACAAGAGACATGGGTGAGGTTGTGGCATAACGAATATGAGGTAAATTTGAACATGATCCAAATTTACTGGGGTTTAGTGGCACACCTTCAGGCATAACCCATCTTTAATAACCTTCTGTAATCTAACCCGGGTATAAGGTTGACCTTGTGAGAGCGTAATCCATGTTCAAATCCCCCTCATTGCAATAAGGTTTTCCATAACCATAAAAGAGGACATTTGGAAAGATTGTGGTGTAATGAAATATGGTGTATATTTGAAAATGGCCTAGGCTTAAAGGGTCCATCCCTACACGACCCGCAGCCCATAAATCTCCGTAATCCAACTGAAGATATACAAAAGTATAGAAAAAGGGTGCACATCTCATCCTACATAAACAGATCTCAATTCATTCGAAGCTGCAAAAAGAATAGGTAATGTTATTACCAATGCTGGTGTCCCTGAAATGTTCCAAGAAGTATAAGGCGTCGAAGCGAGGAAGGTCACAGCCCCAGGGCTGCCAACGCCACTGTAAAATATCTCTGCCGTTTGATTTGTTGTTTGCTATGCAATTCCATCCTTTGAAAATCTCCTTACAATTGTGACTATACCTCATTTCTATCTCTGCATCATGAACCCACCTCCCATCTGAATAGTTACATGCCTTAGTCTTCCATCCTTCAAACTGTTTTTGTTTTGGGGTATCAATATTAGTCTTACCCACTTCATAGAGTTTGTTTTTATCCCAATCGTCTACATGATTTTCTCTCTTCAATGTGTCGGAAACAGAAAAAATGAAGAAGAATGCTGTGCAGAAGAGGAGAAATAGTGAGACAAGTTTACACGAAAGGATCTGAGATCTCTTACTCTGTTCTTTCCCACCCATTTGGTGTTTCCCTACCGATGCTGTCGCGTATACAGAATTTTTATTCAGGGAATTTCGCAAAGCTAATGTACATGATTTTTCAACGTGGTCTTTTATTTCGTCAGACGTTAGTTCAAGAAACGCTCAGCCTGGATTTTGTTTTTCTTTATTTGTGCACTTTTGCCCCTCCAAAGTAAAATGCTCGGGAATGAATCGTAAAGTGTGCTCTGGTTCTATAAAAGTGAGAGTTTAAATTGAGTTTATATACTTAAGAATTATGAATATAATTATTTTTACATTTTAGTTAATTTAAAACATACACAATTTTGACCAACAATTATATAAAATAAAATAAATTTATCTTAAATGTTAAGGTTTTCATGAGTATTTTAATTAGAATTTTAGTATTTATGGAATTTGATACAAGTATTTTAAGTTATTTTAAAATATTTTTAAGTAATTATTATATTAGATATATGTTTTTATATGTGATTATTGATGGTGTAATTGATCATTGCAACTGAAGAATTAATAATGATTTGAAAATATTTTTGGAAGCTATTTTAATAGGGTCTCTCAATAGAATCCAAGTTAAGCAAGTATTGGTCATCTTTTGAAATATTATTTAGTAAAATTTATTAAATGGGGTATTTCTTCTTTGGTCATAAATCAAATAACGAGGAGGTCTAAATTTAGTAATATTTGTGTGTTGTAAGAAACTTACTATTGAGATATATTTAATATTGGTCATTATTGGGCTTGTGAAGAGTTAGAAACTGAAAAGTTACCTTGCAAAGGCTCATAAATTTTGTAAGGGTTTTGAGAAAACCTTTTATGCCCATTGTTTTAGAGAATGTAATAAGATTGTGTGTCTTTTGGCAAATGCAAGAGTGTATCAAGCTCCCTTTTCAATAGAGTTGAGTGATCATATGGATGCATGGATGAGTTGGATATCTCATTAAATTAAAATTAGGGGTTAATTTATTTAGTTATGAGCAATAATATATCTTAAATATGGTCTTAGGCGGTGTTATAAATCATAAATATAATGTTTCAAACTAAAAAATAAAATGGAATTGGTCAAAAAATAACAAGAATAATAGAGGTAGCATAAAAGATACCTTAAAAAACCCTTTCAAAAAAATTAACATCAAATTTGAGATCTATGAATGTATTAATCTAACAATAAGGTATCAAATACAATCTAGTGATCCAAACATCTAATGTAAGCATCAAACTCTTCAATCTTGGAGCATGCAAGAAGTAGCCAAACCACACCCATTGAATTGATGTTGCTAAAATTTCTCATCCAAGCATTCAATTTATAAAAGTTGGGCTTGAGCAAAACCACCAAGTATCATTCAAAGGCATGGAAGGGTGCAAACAACACGTCCCAAAGAAAAGTATACAAGGAGGAGTTACATGCAAGATGGTTCCACCTCATCAATGACACTATGCATGAGAGAGTTTGTGAAAATTATGAGTTTTAACCTCCCAAAGTTAAGGCCATTTTCAAGGAAACTAGTTGACTTTGTAACTCTCAATTTAATGTTCTTACAATATCATGCCAAGTATCTAAAGAAATCTCATGGGTGTCTAAAGGGTCATTATGCATAGAAAATTAGAATATTATTGTGTCTAACTAGAATCTTGAAATTAAAATAATATTCTAACATCATTGTTAAGACTCACAAGGTGTACAACACATCCAATCCTAACATTCTCTCAATTATTGTAAATATTAGAAAACTTATTAAAAAACAAAGCAAATAAGCTAACTATAAGGGGAGAAATCCCCATAGCTTCCCTACACCAAACAAACTTATTAGTGCTCATTGGCCTAATCAATGGCATTACCATGTTCTTTGAGCTATCAACTTTTTATAGCATGTATTCTTGTGTTAACTGTGTCCTAATCAAATTGATATTGAACGTCAATATGCTTCATACAAACATGGAAAATAGGATTATTAGCCCAACTAATAGAACTCTAACTGCCACAGCTAACCTTCATAATTCTATTTACAATTTTTTTATTTGAGCATTATATTTCTAAGTACAATACTTCTTTACAACCATCCATAGCAAACACATATTTTGCCTCAATGGAAAATACAATAGCTTGTTGCCTCTTACTCATCCAACTAACAACTTCCTCGAATAGGGAGAATATATAACTACTTGTAGACCTTATATTAATATCAAATACTCCAACCCAATGTCCATCAACAATGCCATATATGTCTAACAAGTTGACAAATAGAATAATCAAAAGCTCCACACAAATACCTAAATACCATTTTTCACATGGGTCCAATATTCCATGTCAAGGTTAAATATGAATATGCTCAAAATTCCCACTACTTGAGAAATATTTGGTCTAGTGTAAATCATTGTATACATTAGATTTCATACAACACTAGCATACAAAATATTACATATGTCTTAAAAACTTCATCTCAACTAGGAATTGTTTAAAATATAGTTTTGTGTCAAGTAGAAGGGATATACTAGTTTATTGTCATGCATAGTAAACATTTACAAAATTATCTCAATATAATTCCTTTAGTACAACTAAACCATCTAGTTAGATCAACACTTTTTAATTTACATATCTAGTTTGTATTTAGAAATTGGATAATTGATTTTTTGAGCTCCCCAACCATATTTTTATTATTTCCAATCAAAAATACATCATTAACATACAATACTATGATTACAAGATGATCATCAACTTGTTTATAATAAACACAATGGTCAACTTGCCTACAAACAAATAAAGATATAAAACATGGCATCAAATTTATGGCACCATATCTTATGAAATTATTTTAAGCCATATAATGATATTTTCAATGTATAAATCAATTTGTATTTCCCCTTAACAACAAAATTATCAGGTTGAGAAATATATATCCTCTTTTAGATCCCCACATGTACAAGAAAGGATTTTTCACATTCATTTTATTTAAAATAAATACTTTTTTTAGTAAAAAATAATAATTTAATAGAATTCAATTTTACAATATGAGAAAAAAACTCACCAAAATATATTCCATCAACCTAGGAATAACCTTTTGCCACCAATCTAGCCTTGTAATTTTCTAATTTACCATCTAAATTGAAATTATTTTTAAATAAAAATTTACAACCTATGGGATTTCTTTCTTCGAGCAAATCAACTAAATCCCAAATCTTATATTAATGCAAAGTCATATCTCCTATATTATGGCCTCTTGCTAAGACTTATCTCCTATGAATAGAGATTTTCCTTCAAAGATCTAGGTTCATCATTGGTATAAGATAAACATATATATACACATTAATTAGTAGGCTATAACTTTCAAATTGTTTCAACTATCTTATGGACATTTGCAAAAATAGTGGAGAAGGAGACTATGCTTGTTCCTCTTGTAAACTTCACTTCAAATCCTTTTTTCATCTATGTCCCTTTCTCGTTGAACCTATGCATGTTTAGATGCATCTTCAAACTCTTATTTGATACTAACATGCATCTTCTTCTTATCTCCCTTCAACTATTTAAATAGAGGAAAACACTTACCTCCTTGTAATTTATATTTTTATATTAAAAAAATTAATATTAGAGGATTTCAAAGATTATAACCTTTAAAATTCTAACCATCACCAATGAAAAATTATTTTCCAATTTGAAATCTAGCTTAAACCATTTTTCCTTAGGCACACAAACATGAGCCTTACAACCAAACAGTATGATATTGAATAGAAGGCTTCTTTCTTGTACACACTTCCTATGGGTTTTTTTAACGAGAGCAAAGGTAGGAGACCTATTCATCAAATAGTGAGTATTTCTAATAACTTTGATACAAAAATCATTCTAAATTACCATAAATTCTCATTCTCCTAACTCTTTTGATTAATGGTATGTTCAATCTCTCAACTACCCCTTTTTGTTACATTGTATATGGAATAGTTCTCTATTTTATATAATCTAATTGTGTTTGTAATAAAATAAATTTTTAGAGCAATATTCACCCTATTTTTAGAAATCAAATATTTTCTATTATTTTCCTTTTGATTTTCTACAAGCATCTTAAATTTATTTAATTCTTTGTATCTGTGTTGAAGAAAATAAGCCCAAGCTTTTCTTAAGAAGTCATCAATGAAGGTAAGATAATAAAGAGATGGAGCATCCCCTAGACCAAACATATCACTATAGATTATCTTTGGTACTTGAAGGTGATGATTTAACCCTATTGTTCTTATCAAATGAATGATTCTCAAATAAATGAAAACTAAGTGAAAAACTAAAAAAATCCATAACTATATAGTTATTCTTCAATGTTTTCAAGCCTTTGTCACCTATGTGAACCAGTATTTGAATCCATAACATTAACATATCAATTGGTTCCTTTATAATATCAAAAGTTATGGCAGAGTTGCATAAATTAATAAAAGTCAATCTAAACTATTACCATTCTTAATATCCTTTTCTAAAACTAAAACTCCCCTAAGCAATTTATAACCATGCTTGTAATAGCATGCACAACTTTTTCTTAGAAATTGAAATGAGATTTCCAACCAAACTAAAAGTATGGAATACATAAAATAATGTATTCATTCTACCATCACTAAAAATAATAATACATTTCCTTAGCCAATGATCTTATGAGAAACATTGCCACCAAGGTATGCCTCTCCACCATCATAATATTTACACTATGTGCTTACTCCCTATGTGAAATTATAGGAAAATAGGAATCTAAATCAATCGACCATGAATCATCAGTGACAATGTTTGCAAAATTTATAACATTATCACCATTAACATTGAAGAAGAACCCTAAGTTGGAGGTGTCTCAATCTTGGTCGAAGGGGTACAACACAGCTGTGGACATGAAGGAAGTTGCATCGCTTGGTTCTAAGAGTGTGGCTAAGGGGAAGAAAGAGAGTCAAAAGGAGGGGAACTTGGTTCGTGGGAAAGGGAAAATCCTATTCGGGGAAGGGGACAAAGGGTATAATTCCCCTAACTCATCAAGGTTTGCTACTCCTAATTGTCAGGGTAATGAGTAGGGTGTTGTTGAAGAAGGGAAGGGTTAGCTGGATTTGTTGGCTGACACCATTGCTAATTCCAACAAAGAGGAGATCGAGGTTGAAGTAGTTAGCCTTGATGACTATCTTGATAGTGGTGTTTCAAAGGGTAAAAGCAAGGCGTCGAAGGACCATCTAGAGAAGTCGGCAATGGAAGAGCCTATCAATTGGGAAAAGATTAACATGGATGTTGTGGTTAGAATGGTTGAGGACAATGCAGGTAATCTCTTTCAATGTTCAAATGGCTCCTCTCAGAGGTCAAAGAAATTAATGTCAAAATGACTGCTTTGCATAATATATGTGTTACTTTGGTTAATAGCAATAAAAAGGAATGGGATGTGCACGACAAGGTTAAAGTAATGAACACTGTCCTTGATAAGGTGGTGGTTGCTACTGCTAAGATGGGTAGGGATCACGAGGATAGGTTGATCTCCCTTGAGGAGAAATTTAATAAAATATGTGAAGATATAGGGTTGTGAAGGTGAGTAGTTAATCCCTCCATTATAGTGTCGAGGGGCTCACAATTCTAAATGAAAATACTCGCAAGTGGACTGGTAAACAGTTGGATATTGGTGAGAACATGTGGGAGCTTATTGTTGAGGATTAGAAAGATCTTATGGAGAAGAGAAAGGATGAGGAGTTGCGTGTGATAACAAAAGAAAGACCAAGAAGAGGTTTTCCATCTCATTTCAAGAGTTGGATGATGCGGTGGAGATGCACAAGAATGTAATCTCTAGTAATTCAGAAGCTACTAAGATTTTAGATCAACTTTAGTAGTCTCTGTTGTTAGTGGTTTTTTTTGTTGATGTTTTGTTGATGGCTTAGTCATTTTTCTATTGTTTATTATCCTTTTATATCTAAGTTTCATTTTTGGATGGCTTCCTGCTATCATTGTTTCTTCTTTTGCAACCTATTCTCATTGTAAAGGGTTTTGGGGCCCCTTCGAAACCCATTTTTCCTTAATAAAAAAATACCATCATTAAAGGACTATTTCAACAATATTTTTCTCTTTTCTATAGTTTTCTCTTCTAGATATGGTCTTTTTAACCACAATTCCTATAATTTTATTTACTTTCACCTAGAGATTTATATCTAGTTTTAGACTTAGATTCTTACAATCTGCCTTTTTCTTACTCCATTTATCCTTAAATTAACACCTTACAAAAAGAGCATAGATAAAGGAGTCCACATATTTTGTTCTTAATTCTTCACAATTAATTAGAGTGAACACTACATCCACAAGTTTTAACTTAGACGTAGTATTATTTATTATCATGAATATTTTATCTTGTGAATTAGGTAGTGAACAAAGTAAATAAATTCATTTGTCCTCTCATTCATTTTAACATCAATGGAAGTTGGTTGACTCACCATGATGTTATAAATACTTAAATGGTTAACAATAGAGTCTCCATCATTCATTTCAAGTGATTGCATTTTCCTATTAATAAATAGTTTAAATGGACTCTTAGTCTAATAAAAACTACCCACCATATAACATATTTTTTTAACAATATTTTCTAAAGAAACATTCATGAATGAAAAATACTTTAAAAGACATGATATAATTATAGATCTTGTTTTTCTCTCTAACTTGTTGTTGAACACACAAAATACTGAGAGGGGGGGTGAACCATTATTCTACTAAACCATCCAATTTCTGAAGTATATTTAACAATTGTAAGAAATGTAAGCATAAATAACCCATAACACACACAACAAATGAACACCAGGATTTTTATGTGGAAAACCCAAAAAGGGAAAACCATAGTGAGGATTAACTCACAATATGTTATAATCGATTATAATATATTACAGAAAGGCTCACTTCTAGGAGGACTTATTGTCCAAGTGAACTCACTATTCATAGAGAAAAGAAAGATACAAGAGAAATGGCTTCACATCCAAAGTTTGAACTAAGAGAAATGCATCTAAATTATATTGAATTTAGTTCCTTTGAATTTCATTACACATGTTGTAATCAACTTAAATTACTAGTCTCTACTATGCTCTGTCTTCGCACATCAATCACTTAATTCTCATAGCTTATTCACATAATTCTGCAATACTCACATCACTACTTACATTCATTATATTTACTCTTCCTCAACATAAATTTTATATATATATATTGAATTCCATCGCAAACATCAATTAGGTTGGCCTAATTAGATGTAGCCTCGAATCATGCAAAATGTGCCTTGTTAGCGCCCAGTTTAAACCAAAATTCCTTCACACTCAAAACACAAGTGATATAAGTTGGCATGGACCTATAAAAAATCCTCTTTCCATTCGCATAAATTATTTAATCTTCTCAACACTTCACATATCTTAGGTCGTCCAAGCATAGAACCAAAAAGTAGAATACTCCAACTGATCAACCCAAAGGAATTCATGGACCAAAAAATGTCACACCAACTAAAAATACAATGTAATGACACCTATAAACCTTCTCCCAAAACCAAAACATTTAACTCAAGTCCGTGGAGGAATGTGGACCAAATAGATAAGGTCCAATACACAAAAAATTGTGTAAACCATATCTTCCAAACTTCTATTACTTGCAACTTTTGAACCACTTAACCAGAACAACTGAATTTTTTAATTAAGATGCCAAAGATATCTATGAACACTATACTAGAACTGCATTGGTATACTTGAAAAGATGAACAAACACATATCAACTTACCGAAGGGCACTGAGTGTTGATACTACTAGAATAGACACTTAGCCAAAAGACCTTTGCATAATACTTTTTTGTAGACATCCATCATTCATCATGTGGTGTTGACATCAATAACAACTAATTAATGACAACCTTCTTCATTCTTTCAAAATTTTCCTAACAATCTCCCCCTTTGTCATTGATGGCAACGTGCCAAAACAAAATATCTCTCCAAATATCTCCCCCCCTTTGGAATCAAGGGCAAAGGGTGTTGGCCCACACACATATGTACAAACTGAACTGGATCCCCTTTAGGAAGCTAACTAAAAACTCCTAAATTGCGCATATGTACAATAAAATATCAAAACATAAAAATTGAAAAATGTGCATAAAGATAAAATTGTCAACCTGAAGATGTTGACTCTTGAAGTTTTTGAAGAATGGATTGCCAAGTAGATTTTCCTTCTTCCCTAGTCTTCTTTTTTGTTGCAAGCATTATGTGTAGAGACTCAAGCTCTATCAATATTTCTTCTCCTTCTTCTATAGTATCGGGTGTAAGATTGATCTTTTAAACTCTATCAGAACTAGAAAGGGAACTTGAGATCAGTTTGTGCTCTATTTTTACCAAGTCCCTTACCTTTGCAAGCTACTTGATCACCTCTTCCTTTTGAGTCTACAAAATGAAGAATCTATCATGCAAGTCCACTATAGCAGTCCAAATTTTATTGTCTTTTTCCAGTGTTGGATCATAGGCTTTTGATGTATTAGCTATTTGAGACTCAATCGAGTCCATTTCAACTTTTATTCCTTGAGTGGTATTCATCCACTTCATGTAATATAAAAACAGTGCCTTTGCACCTTCCTCACAAGCTAGCACTTCCTTCAAGCATTCTCCAACTTTTGTATGTGCAGAGGCACATTCTTTTGTAATTTCCATTAGCTTATTTTCTATAATCCTTGTCTCAATCCCTATTTCAGCTTGTCTTTTCATCCCAAAGGCATATTCCTTAAAGGAATCAAACAACAATTTGAAATTCTCCACCATAGGCAAAGATGTTACACCCCATCTTGTTGTTAACAATTTACTTTTACCTTCATGGGTAAAAAGGATGGTAAATGCAATCATGATTTTAATATGATAAATGGAATACTAAAATAGGTATTATGTGAAAGTGTTGTTAAATGCTTTGGAAGAGTAATTATGTTTACATTGATAATGAATATGTATTTCTATATGTATATGCTTAAGTTATGATGCATATGGATTTATTATGAATGTCTAACTACCATTGCAAATGTGTTGAGGCGGTTGTAGGGATAGGTTCATTCCTCTAGGTGGAGGGGAAGTATCACTCGAGAAGATCTTGGTTGGGTAACTAGTAACGTAACCTATTTGAGCTCACACACACTCACAGTAGAAAGGTTGATTCTAGACATAGTTTTGGGGAAATGGTAAGCCATCCTTAGTATGATGTGTTGCATTAGTAAGGGTTGTGATTATTGTTGAATGCATGCTTTGATGATGTTTATATGTTTGGAACTTATGAGTCCTTTCTCATATTACCATGCTTGATTGATGAGTGGAATACACGTTGAATGTATATATGTATACATATGCGTGTCAACGATGGATCATACACATGGAGGAGCATGTACATGAGAGTACATAGGTAGATGTACCTATGCACAATTATGAATGGGTTGCTTATGAGTATGGTGATATTGTAGGGACAATGTGACATGTATGTGTATAAGTATATATACACCACACGTCTATTCCCTATCAACATGATGGTAATTGTGTATGTGCTTGATTGTAAGGTTTAATGAGTATTTGGGATATATGCATATATATACATATGTTGACATACGTGTACGTTGGATATAATGGGATGTCCATACGAGTATGACAACATATGTATAGATAAGCATATATGTGTATAGATATGTCATGATGAATATAGTCACATGGTCATAATCATTTTGGATATCGAATGGATTATTTGACTACCAGTCGCTATAGAATATACATGTTTCATGTATATATATATATATATATGCCCACGCGTAAGCATTAATGATTATTAGAGAAGTGTATATATATAATATATATATATGTACATGTGTGTGTGTATATGCATGTGTTATTATTGTGAATATATCACTTAGTCGTAATTGTTTGATTATTGAATGGATTAATGTGTTATTGCTTTGACCGATATGGATATATATGTGATTGGATATATGTATATATATATATATACACATATACACACATAAGCATTAATGCTTATATAGAGGAGTGTGTTTATATATATATATTATAATATTACTATGAGGCTGTTAACTTGGTTATGTCGAATGTATACATACTTTATTGGCATAAGATAAATATATATGTTAACATATATATACATATATATGTGTGTGTGTGTGTGTGTTTGTGTATGTGTGTGGGTGTGTGTGTTGATATACATATATGTATGTATATGTAAATATATGAATATATATTTAAATATGATTATGTGCTTGGAGATCGATTAACATAAGCAATGCTTAGAGGCTGATTTATTATGTGAACATAGGCTGATTGTATGCAACATATACAAGCATTGTAAAGGTTGAATATAACGTATATTGGAAAAGAGTAAAGATTAATTTATATGCTATGTAATACACAACAGTTAAGTCGATATGGAGAGTTTGACATATTCGTTGAGATAGAACATCATTGACTTGGTAAACAACAATTACTTGGGACGCCTTATCATATGGCAATAGAATATTTACCAAATAGCAAATAAAGTGAAACGCATGATAATAGGATAAGTGACAGCGATGCTTGGAATTGGTCAATATATCATTTATGAGTTAAGTGACTCTTTACTCCTTTGTTATCTGTAAATATTAGAGTAAGTCAACCTTGGGCATGTGTTGATTGCAAACTGTAGACTGTTTCAATAGGAATAATCACGCCAAACCAATAGGGAGAAGGTTTCTTGCTTGATGCCTTATTATGAAGTTCTAAATGTTGAAGAATTCCATTTTGGAACAAATCGATTGTCACCATTTGATCATGTGCAAATTGAAATAGTCTTATGTTGTTGTCAAAACATAGAGGTTGACTTGTAGCTTAGTGTGCTAAGTAAACTCTTTGATTGCTGCCACCTATTTTCCAAGTGAAGTGAGTCGACTAGCATGGATGCTACTATCAATTTACATGCCTTTTTTGTAGGTTGTGAAGTCTCCTTTTTGCTGTATAAATAGAGAGGCATGCTCTCTCATTTGGGGCATTATATTCCATAGTATTATGCACTTCTATTCTACACTTTTATGTAATTTTATTTTGTTGCTTTTTGTGAGAGCCTTGAGTGTTTTGTGAGGAGCTTTATTGTTTGAGTTATAATTAAGAGAAGTATATTATCAACTTGGGAGAGAGGTATTATTGAGGTATTGCTTGTGAGGTCAAAGTGAAGCTAGTAAGCTGTTGTTGGAAAGTTGTGCATCAAATCAATCAATTGGATAAGCATATTACAGGCATGAGGATAAATCTTCCTTTATTGTCTTTGTTTATGAAAGATCAATTCTTGAGTACTTTATTTGATCTATTGAGATTACTCACATTAGGGAATTATAGCATTTGCTTTGAAAGGAAAATAGAAGTTGTTTATGTTGTTTTGTGAAGTGCTTGTTATTACTCCATAATATGAGGGATTGTTTGTCATAGGTATTACTATACTAGATATGATTAAACAAGGGTAGCTTAAGGGTTACTCATAGCTAAAGTTATTTGATTATACTAAATAGCTAGTGGATTACTCCTAGGATTGGTTGTCCATTGAAGGGAGGGAACTTGCTCATATGCTTTGTGATTAGAAATACCATAGAGTTTGTGGGTAAAGGGATATGTTATTTATAGGGTTAAAGATTACCCATTGGAGGAAATACCCATGCATAAATTATAGTGGCCTTAAGTCAAATCGAGCTAAGTAGTGTAAATGAATAGGATGACAATCACTCAAAGTACTAAGTGAGAACACTTTGGCCAAAGTAGTGTGATTGCCTTTGGCTCCATTATCAATTCACTGTGTCCTTGTAGTGCATGCTAGTTCAGTATTTTCATACTCGTAGGGTAGATGAATGTATGATCAGGTTCTGGTTTGTGGGACACAATACTAAGCTCAAAGTGGTTGTCGTACGAGGTTACTCCACAAATCTCTTCATCGAAGGGTAGGGCCATCTATCATTGATAGATGTGCAAGGGATCACATATGAGTCTGTGGTTGGCAAAAAAGTGCTTGAGTGATGCTTCTCCTCCTTAGCAGACAATAGAAGACTAAGATTTGAAAGGCAGATCCTGGACCATCTATATCTATTTTCTAAGAAGCTCGGAGGAGCTATGTATGTATCATGTACCCATTTATATGGAAGGATGTAATCATGAATGATATACTTGAGTTCATTCAATATGACATCTATGTTATGGAAAGATTTGTGAAATTACTATGAATGCAATGGAGATTTGGTAACAATGTTATTTCAAATATGCTTGTAATTTACATTATGGAAAGAAAAAGTTGTATTGCTATCTCATGGCATCATCGAATATTCACTTGAGGTGAAAACATTAGAAATTTTACTAAGTAGAATATCGAGGTTGTTACGGATGTATCAACATGTTAGTCCCTAGAATGATCTCTTACAACACTTTCACTACCCCATCTATCAATTCACTGCTCTTCTGATGTGTTTCAATCATTTCTTTTTACATCGATGCACTAAACACATCACTTAGTTGCAACTTGTGTATAAGAGATATCTTATCCAGATCAACATTAGCCTACTACATGGGTAGCTGCAACAACTGAGAAGAAACAACTAGTTGAACCTTTAATTGTTTACACAGCAAGCCAAAAGGATTCTTAGAGGAGGATTCATCAAAGGGCTTGGGTAAATCCTCAAACTTCTCAACTTCTTCATTCTTTCCGGTATTAGAATTTTCTTCTTCTTCTTCTACCTTTTCTTCTTCCTCACCAGAAATCTTGTTTTTGTCTTTGTCTTTATCTCCTTCATCCTCGTCCTTCTCTCCTTGCTCCTTATCTTCATTTTTATCTCCTTCTCCTTCCTTTTCACCATCATTCACTCTTTTCTAATTCTCTTCATCCTCATGCATTGGATCATCATGCTTCTCACCTTCATCGGTGTTTTTCTCTTTATCTACTAGAGGAACAAGTATCTCTGGGTGGCCTTAATCTGTAGTCTCCTAAGTTACCAAAGGAACAGGTATGTCCAAGTGGCCTTGATTTGTGGTCTCTTGAGTTTCCAGAGGAACATATGTATCATCTTTTATAGTTTCCTTTCTAGTCCCAACAACATCCTCATCTTGAGCAATTTCTTGCATTGGTTCATCTGTATCTGGAGGAATATTATCAGGAATTTCTTTTGTATCAATAGCCCCAGTGTCTTCCATTTTCAAATCGTGGTTCTTACTACTAGAGGAATATAAATCATTCCATATTTTTGGGCTATATTAGTAACTTTGTCTTTTGTCTCCTACATTTTGTCAATTTGATCATGATCTCTTCCCATTAGGAGCGTGACCCTTCACTTTGTTCTGAATTCTTCGTTGACTACTTAGGCCAGAATGGCCTTGTTAGCATCAGATAAGGAGAAACCAATTTTCTCCACAACATCTGCTATGAGCTTCTCTTCCCTTTCATTCACTTCTCTTCTTCTCTTCATTAATATTTTCCATACATCATTAGGAACTTTCTTCCTAATGTTCTCCATATCAGCCTCAACCGTGACAATAAATTTTATGATTACTTCTATTATTGTGGCTTTGTTCTCCTCATTCTCCTTTCTACATAATGTAGTCATTTCTTCTAACATCTCATGAAGCAACATACCTTTGAATAGTGAGTCCAACTTCATTGGACTAAGCTATATTTCTATAGATTTCTTTTTTTTCTTCTCTAATTCTACTATATTTGATTTATTTTTCTTCTTTTCCTTCACCTGCTTGTGTACATGTACTCGAAAAGATTCTTTTAATTTTTCAACTTCCTCTTCATCAAAAGTATTAGAAATATATATTCTTTGTTTCTTTGAATATGTGCCTTTTCTTTTCATGATCAATGGGGAATCCTCATCCTCTTCTTCTTCTTCTTTAGATTGTACACTTAAGTCCTTTTCTCTCCTAACCTTCTCTTTTATTCTTTTTGAAGTAGCAATAGTAGAAACTATTAGAGTAGTCTTTGTTCTCTTTCCAAGCCTTTTGATCTCTTCCACCTTAGGTTCTTCTATAACTAGAGCACTGGTCTTCGTTCTCTTTGTTCTAATGGAGGTAGAAACTAATCTAGATGGTTGTTGAATACCAGGGGAATAGTGGAAGTTGTTCTTCTAGATCTTCTAGGTCTGAGGGGCCCACTTGCTATGCTTGATTCTCTCGTTGCACATGCTCTTAATGATCTTATCTATTCATCTAAGGGTCCTATGTCCTTGAAATTTTTGTGTACCGCTTTATGCACATTTATTTTTATCTTAGGCTTTCTTAGTTATGCATGCGCTTCTGTGGATTTCTCTTCATAAGTTCCATGTATTTTTTGAGTAGGGTCCTTAGGATTGTTCAATAACATAGCGACATATCCATAAACTTCATTTTTAGTAACCTTGTATCCAAATGGTTGTATCCATATAGTTATGGGTTCCATAGCTTCAATGACACATTCATCAGTTTTAACCAAAAATGTAATATCATCTCGGTATTTCTCCACAACAGACTTAGGGATCCTTTCGCTTTCGTGCATTATTTTCTAAAATATTGCAAATAAAGTAATAAGTGCCTCATCTTGTGCTTTCATGTCTCCAAGGCTATATAGATAATCAAATATTTGATGGGATACAAATTTGTCCTTACTCCATAAAATATTGCTTCTTCCTGGAAGCTCCCTCAAAAAATAGAATAGCAAGCAAACTATCAAGGAACCAAATTTGAATGGGTATTTCTTATCCTTGGTCTGCTTCAAATTATCAAATAGTTGTTGCCATAGCAACTCACATAAGTCACAATCTTTTCCTTTTTCTATCATTTCTTGAGCTACATGAATTATTGTGGCAGACATAGAATTCTCTCTATTGGTGTAGTAAATTTTGTAGCCAATAACCATAGTAGCATACTTTACTACCAGATTCCTTATGGTGTTTATAGTGAGATCCCTTTGGTCAAATGTGGCTCCTGTCAGCTCCATTACATCCTTGTTCTTTACAAATTCCAGCACAATTACTGGCCCGGTATCACATAGTCCAGTAACCTCCCTTATGAATTCTTTATTTATCAATCTAGGCATATCAATCCATAGGAATTTATCATTCACTATACTTAGTGCTATTGTCACATAATTGAGCTCATTATCATGGGTAAAGCATGGAAACCACTGCGAGATATTCAACTTCTTCTTTACCAGGTTTTCATATTCGGGCTTAATACTAAAATCATCTCTAGTCAAATGTTTAGTCCACAAGTCTATAAGTTTGACATGGTTTTACTCTTCCATATTTGTGTGAGTATATGCCCTAATATCCTCATTAGGTAAAACCCTATATGGTATACTCAATAATGCTCCTAGCGGTTCATTCTCAAACACTTTCATGGGATATTTCTTGAATTTGGGTTGGGGTTTCTTATTCACGTTAACCACTGTAGGTGTTTCCATCTTTATTGAATTTAAATGCTTCATTTTTTTTTTTCGAATAATGATAAATACCTTTTTCTTGCTCAACCAAAATTAGGGTTCAAACACTCTACTTCTCAAATCGCCTTTGGACTCTTGAATTTGCTTCAACTCACACTATTCACTTCAATTTCATAAAAGTGAAATGAAATCGACAAGGAATGGGTATATAATTCTTTTGATTCTGCCCTAATTTGCATTTAATTCACCAAACAGTAAAGTTGGTAAAACCTCCTCTATGTAACACAAACCTTAAATCGCTCCACAAATCTCCACATTTGCATATTTTCTTTCAAGAGTTTTCTTCAACAGATCCATAATATCCATCTCCATCTCATATCTTCATGCCAAGTCATGACACATCATATCAGTAGGGGTAAATAATTTTTAGTTATTGCTACCCCTAAGCCAATGCCTAGGTTCAATTCTCAAAGGAATTATCTGCACCAGAGGGTGGTACAAATTCATTTGTGATACCTAAATCTTCCTTGTTATTAGGCTCTTCTTTCTTTCTCCAAATCTTTTCCATTTCCTTCTTTACTTCAGTTGGATCGATCTTTTTAACTGGTTCATTTCTCTTTTCCAGATTGCCCTTCAAATTTTTGCTTCTACAAAATCTAGCAATATGTCTAGGTCTACTACAATTGTTGCATATGATATTTTTCTGAGCATTACTCCTTTCATTCATTCTGAATATGCATTGATTAGCCTTATATCCAAATCCATAGCATGTATAGCAGTAACTGTTAAAGGGTTGAATCCTTCTACCACTGTTGTATGTATTCATCATTTGACTTCTACATTCATTTGCTCTATGCCCAAATCTTTTTCATGTAAAACATTGACCAATAAAGTATGGAACATTCCGATTCATTTTTCTTCTACATTCCATTGCCTCTATGTCTAAATTTATTGTAAAAGTAGAAAATACCATTAAAAGATGGGTACCTTTGAGCATTTGGTTGTTTGATAGGGGTCTTTTAGCATTGCTTCATTATTTTCAAAACATGTCATTGTTCTTCTTTCCTTTAGCTTTCTCTGGTTCACTGATCTTCTTTGTATCAAATGTCTGATCTTTTGAGATTTCTCCTTTTTCAAGTCCCAAACCTCCTTTATCTTTACATGCTTGTTGACCTACAATTAGTTTATCAAACATTATAGAGCTTGTTTTGAATTTTTCCTCATGAATTCTTTCTTTTTCCAAATCTGATCTCAGATTTACTACTTGCTCAAGTCTTGTGCATTCATTAGTCTTGCTTTTTACCATTGCACTCAAACATTCCTCAATTCTTTTCTTTTCTTCCACTTGCACTTTCAGTCTGCTGATGTTCTCATTTGCTTGTTTCAATTGTTCATTGACCTCCTTATGTCTTTCTATGAATTTTTTGATTTGCTCTCTCAATTTTTTGATGCACTTATTTGCTTCTTTAATATTTTATTTGAGATCTATATTTTCGTCTTCAATTTTGTCTAGGTCTTCAAGAGCAACCTTAAGTTCTCCATTTTTTTCAAATATGCAGTCTTCTTTTGTGTATTTATTAGCAGGAAATACTTCTAGAGCGATGTGTTCAAATTTGATGATCTTCCCAAAGCGATCAAGCTTCTTCCAAGGAACCAAGCTTTGATACCAATTGTTGAACACACATAATACTGAGAGGGGGGCATGAATCAGTATTCTACGAAACCATCCAATTTCCAAAACATATTTAACAATTATAAGAAATGTAAGCATAAAGAACCCATAACACACACAACACATGAACACCAGGATTTTTACGTGGAAAACCTAAAAAGGGAAAAAACATAGTGAGGATTAACTCACAATATGTTATAACCAGTTATAAGATATTACAGAAAGACTCACTGCCAAGAGGACTCATTGTCCAAGTGAACTCACTATTCACAAAGAAAAGAAAGATACAAGAGAAGTGGCTTCACACCTAGAGTTTGAATTGAGAGAAATGCATCTAACTTATGCTAAATTCAGTTCATTTGAAGCTCATTACACATACTACAATCAACTCAAATTACCATTCTCTACTTTTCCCTGTCTTCACACATCAATCATTTAATGCTCACAACCTATTCACATAATTCTGTAATATTTGCATCACTTCTTGCATTTGGATCATCTATTCATCATAGTCACTCATCCTCAACATAAATTAACCTTGTATATAGATTGAATTCCATCGCAAACATCAATTAGGTTGACCTAATTAGATGTAGCCTTGAATCATGTAAAACATGCCTTGTTGGCACCCAATTCAAACCAAAATCCCTTCATGCTCAAAATACAAGTGATATAGGTTGTCATGGACCTATAACAACTCCTCTTTTCATTTGCATCAAGTATTTAATCTTCTCAACACTTCACATATCTTAGGTTGGCCAAGCACAGAACCAAAAAGTAGAATACTCCAACTAGGTGCTTGCAAGAAGTTGAGTCCACTTTTTGGCCAAAAAGGGAAGTGTTTTCCTTGATTTTCAAAATTTGACACATTTTACCTTAAAATTTGAAGCACTTAGAGATGGAATCTTGAAAAAAGTCACTAATCATAAAATATAGTACTCAGAGTCTAGTTTTCAAATACATAATTTATTTCAATACCCAGATGCTACAAATTGATTTTCAATAGGCGTTTCTAAAATCCACTGTTTAAAAGTCAGTTTTTTTACCATACCATGCACACGTATGTCATCAATATTTTGGGAAGAGATTTGTTAAATTTTTACTAGCCATATTTGCCATTTTGAAAAATCGTTATGTACGTCATGCATAAGATGACCTAAACTTATCATTTTTTGAATTTTTTTTTAAATTGAAAAGAATTGTTTGAAGTACGTTTTCGTGCAATTCATTTTACAAAAAAATATTTTAATAAAAAGTTATTAAAATAGTAAAAACCCTGATATTTCAAGTTTATGGACCAATTTCATCATATTAAAAAATAGAAAAATTAACCCAATTGTAAAAAAAAATACATATTTGGAATTTGTACTGTCTCATCTATAATGGGTTTTAATTTCGTCAAAAAATTATGCAAAAAAAGTCTTCAGAGATATGTCCAAAGCCATTATTTTCCTGTGACATTGTCAAGACCTTCAACTTGCAGGTCAAACCAGGTCCAAGGCCTAGGTTCTGATCCCCAAGGCTTTTCTTGAACCAAAAAACAAGCCAAAAACCCAACCACAACCCAAGCACAAATTCAAATTTTTAGAAACAGGATCCCGTTTAGTAAATCAGGATCTTGTTTCCTAATATTTAATGTTTGGACCGTTGACATAGAAATGAGATCCCATTTCCATTTTTACCATTTTTTAAAAATTTTGCTGGCAAACTTTTACTGTGAATTCTGCAACTTCACATGTACGACAAACTGCGACAAATTCAACTAGTTTCTATCAAGTTTTGTCTTTACAGGTCTTCGACTTGCAATTTGGATTGAATTTTTGAAAGGAGGCATCATGTAAACAGTTTTTTAAGTGGAATTGTGTTAGTTTTCTACTCATTTGGAGGAACAAAAGAGGAAGATTTTCACTATTGACATTCATTTGTGCTTGAGAATTTTATAATCAGGGGTTCACAAGCTTGTAATAAGAGGAAAGATAGGAAGGCATTGACTCCTGAAGAAATTGAAGCAAGGAAAGAGAGAAGCAAAAAGGCAAATAGATAGAAGAATGAGGATTCGATCAATGAATAATGTTGAAGCATCCAATTTCACAACTATTCAAGATAGAAACATTGAGGAGACCATGGTTGTAGACAATTTACTAATTTGCAGGAAGCCAATTTGGAAAATAATATGATTATACAAAAAAGTCCTAGTATGTCTTAAAATCTCCCTTTCAATGCTATGGAGAATGTTTCAATAGGCACAAATCCAGGTACGTCTTCAAATCCACATTTTAGTGAAATCAAAAATTTGTTTGTAGAAGTTTTACAAGATGCTAGACTTAAGGATGTTGACATTGATAATATTCGAAGAGAAGAAAATTTTATACAATTTGTTAAAAATGAATTGGAAAATGAAAATGAAAATCATTTAAATGTTGTTGAAAATGAAAATGAGAATGATCCTTTTGTTGAAAATAAAAGTGAAAATTGTTTTGTTGATGAAAATGAAAATGAAAACCGTTTTGCTGATGAAAATGAAAATTGTTTTGAAGTTGAAAATGAAAATGAAAAATCCAGGATGTGATGTTGAAAATGAAAATATTTTTTTTTAAATTGAAAGTGATGTTTTGGATAATCTTCCTGGTAAGATTTCTTGGAGACAAATAAGAACACATGCCAATAGATTATACAAAAAATTCTTTTATTGTAAAAACTTGCATTTCAATGTCAACTAATGATGCAATTGATGAGAATGCAAAAAATGAGAAAAGTAATGAAAAAGTTAGGCTTTTTTGTTAAACCAAGAAGAAAAGATCAATCATTAAAACATGCTATGTCTACTATTGCTAGTGCCATTTAATCTATCGAAAAAAATAGTCAATCTAAAGATAAGAATGCAACAAGAAGAGCTATAACAACTGCTATAGTTAATAAAGCAACTTTGAATAAAATAATGGTAAGTAATATTAGTGAAGTTCTACAAATACATCCTAAAACATTGCTAAGAGTGACAAAAAAAAGAGAAAGTATAGAAAATGATCCAATTAACCAATGTTGGAGTTTTAGTGGTCAACTCCTAAGGTTTGACATGAAATTGAATGTTTAAATAAAATCTTTGATTGAAAAAATTGGGATGATAATACTAGGGCATCATCTAATTCTAGAGATGTTTTAAAACTAAGAGTGAGGTCCAAAGTTCATGATCCTCATCGAAAACACCTATTAGATACAACACAAACTGAATTTTATAGAAAAATTTGTGGTGATTTAGTGTTACTTGGTAATATTAAAATAAGTCAAAGGTCTTTTGAAAAATGTAAACCATGGTATGTAAAAATTAATAAGCAACGAGTATCTTGTTGTTGTAAAATGCATGTTCAATTTAGTTATTTTTATGATGTTTTTCAATATATACATTGTACTTTGCATACTAACATGATTATGCAGGAATGTGGTATTAATATGCCACCTGAAACAATAAGGGATTTTATATCAAGTTTGTTTTGTGAAAGATCTAATGGGAAATTGTTTTATTTAAGTTCTTGTATTTTTGGACAATGCACTAGTTGTGAAAATCTTTCATTCTTAAGAGTTTGTATGCATGAAAGTGTTGATAATGATTTTGGACAACAATTAGTAGATGTTAAAATATTTAAGAATGTTGATTGTTCTTTAAAAGATGGAAAAATTGGAAAGTGTTGTGATTTAGTTACAAAAAAAGTTAGTGTACATGCATTCATATCAAGAATTTAAGAATAAGATTGTACCAAAATATGTCATGCACTCTCAACATGCTTGATGGCTTGATGGCCAATTTCATGCATGTAGAAACACATTTACAGTTGGTACTATACTATCAATGGTTGATTTTGTGGAAAACTATACTCTAGCTCCACAAGAGGAAATTCAATCACAGTATTATAATTCAGTGCAAGTGGCTATGTTTGTCCATATTGTTTATAGAAATGCAGATGATAGCATAGAGGATGATAGAAAAG
Source organism: Sequoia sempervirens (assembly GCA_007258455.2). Classification (NCBI taxonomy): domain Eukaryota; kingdom Viridiplantae; phylum Streptophyta; class Pinopsida; order Cupressales; family Cupressaceae; genus Sequoia; species Sequoia sempervirens. Next base: position 27,814 of record VDFB02075009.1, read on the forward strand.
TTTTGAGGGAGTATCATTTCTATTTGAGTGACAACTGGTTACACTCGTCAAAATTTGTTCAATACTATTTCAATATATTTTATAGAAATTTAAGAGAAAGAGGAATCCGGATGACAAAACACCTCATATGGTCAGATAATTGTATGGGGTAAGTTCAAGAATGCTGAAATGTTCTATTGGTTAAGTAGGGTTCACAAGGAACTTAATGTCCAACATATGTGGAGTTTTTTTGAAGCTGGGCATGGTAAAGGAGAACATGATGGAGCTGGTGTGTGTGTTAAAAAATTCTTGCTAGAGAACAATTGAAATTTGAGGATGCAGTAAAATTTAAAGATGCACGTGGTATTGTGGATTGGTGCAATACAAGATTATCTACACCTGGTTCAAGTGAGTACTCTACAGTTCACCGATTCTTTTGGTTGGTTTAAGAAGAGAATATTTTACCTAGATTTGACAGTGAGACAATCAGTGGATCTACTAAATGGCATTCATTTAAGAGTTTGAATGCAAGCACATGGACTATCTCGACAAGAGAGCTTGCATGTTTTGGTCAGTTTTGTATCTTAGGAGATTGGGAAACATGTGAAAATATAGAATGGGTTGAAGAGTGGAAGAAAAGATCATTGACACCTACACAAGCACACAATCAATATGAAACAACAATTGAAGACAATGATCAAGTGTTTACATCAGAAGACTATGACCGTGTTTCAAACCTTGTACAAGAAGGTAATTTAGTTCAATTTATTTCATTTTATTTTACTTTATTAAGTTATTTTGTAATAGTAAATTATTTATTTGTATACATATGAATGGATGTATGTAGATTGGTCAAATTATATGGACACACGCAAGTTATTAAATCAAATTTTGTTTGTAGGACATGCATATGTTGTTGTTGCACCTAAGGGGAATGAAGAGGAAACAAAATATTGGTTGGCTCATTGTGTGGATAATAAACATAAGTTAATAGCACTTCGAGAAGATGATGATGGCTATCATTATCCAACAGGTACGGTGATCCCCTTGAGACATCCCCTTAAGCAAATTTTGATAACAATTTTTTGATCCCCTTAAGCAAATTTTGAGAACTTCTTTGATGATGGCTATCATATTATTCAATAGGATCAGTGGTGGTTGTTGGCACTTGGCTATGAAAATACCTGATAAGGAAGAATGGTCTGCTTGCGTTCAAAGATTATGAAACACATAAGAAGATTATACACTACTCACATTTGGTGGTGGCAACAAATATAAAACTAGATTGGTATCGTTGAAGACCTACAAATAAAGAGCTATGGACAATTTCTATGGAAGAGCATGAAACAATCATAGATGCGTTGCAAAAAAGAGAGGATACAGATGGTACAATGGAATAAGTAAATACGGGTAAATATAATTTTAGTTTTATATTGTCCTTTTAAATAGATTAAATACATGTTTTGATATTTCTCAAGTGTGTTATTAGTTGAAATTGATTTAAATTTTCCTTTATAGATCCTTAAGCCATCATCACAAATTCATCACATACTTTGAGACAAAAAGGAGATTCCATGCAGATTCAACCTAGCAACATGGAATACTTGGTAAAAATAGGTAATTATTAGTTAAATTATATTTAAATGCATGTTTTGCTTATATATTGATATTACTTGTACATTAATAGTTAAAATTGATTTATTATCCTTTTTTGTATCCTTAAGCCATCATCACATTGATCTCATACTTTGAAACAAAAAGGAGAGGATGCAGATTCAACCTACACACATGTGTGAAATACTTTTAAATACAGGTACTTGGTTGTGTACATATAGATAGTTTTATATAAATTAAAATATGTATGTTTTGATGATTTCATTGATATTGCTTGTACCATTTTGATATTAGGTACCATTTTGATATTAGGTGGCGTGAAGACCTACTACATTCTGGGCACAAGTTTAAGATGTTCTTGAGATGGCATAGCCAAATTTTGTAAACATTGTTTTGAGTTGACATATATGTACATACATACTTACACAATTAAACATTTTGTACAAATTTGTATACATGTACATACAAAATTATACTCTATACTTTTATGTATCAAAATCAATATTTTATATATTTTGTTTGTTAAATGTGCATGTTTTCCTACTTTGAAACTTTAAATTTTATTGTATAATCACTAAATATCATGTATATTATTGTTAAATCAATTATATCAATTGCGATTAAATATGAGACATGTACTTTGAAGTATTTCATCCCCTTAAGACGTCCTATTAAGATATATCCTAAATATTATACTTAATTATATCATTTGTTATGATGAGTCACCCTACTTTGAAACTTTAAATTTGATTGTATAACCACTAAACAACATGTATATTACTGTTAAATTTGATTGCCTTGGGCAACTTCACCAAATTTTGACAACTTCTTTGATCCCCTTAAGATGTCGTATTAGGACCCCTTAAGACATCTTATTACGACATGAATTAAATAAACATTGACACTATTTAAATTGTATAGAATATGATTGTTATGATGAGTCATCCTAAATTATAAGTTACTTAATTATATCAATTGCTATTAAATATGAGATATGTACTTTGAAGTATTTCATCCCCTCAAGACGTCCTATTAGGACATATCCTAAATATTATACTTAATTATATCATTTGTTATTATGAGTCACCATAAAGTATAATACTTGTTTACATCACTTAATATTTATACTTAATTATACTCATCGTTGATCCCCTTAAGACGTCCTATTAGGACATATTCTAAATATTATACTTAATTATATCATTTGTTATTATGAGTCACCATAAAGTATAATACTTGTTTACATCACTTAATATTTATACTTAATTATACTCATCGTTGATCCCTTAAGACATCCTATTATGACATGAATTAAATAAACATTGACACTATTTAAATTGTATAGAATTTGATTGTTATGATGAGTCATCCTAAATTCTAAGTTAATTATATCAATTTTAAATATGAGACATGTACTTTGAAGTATTTCATCCCCTTAAGACGTCCTATTAGGACATATCCTAAATATTATACTTAATTATATCATTTGTTATTATGAGTCACCATAAAGTATAATACTTGTTTACATCACTTAATATTTATACTTAATTATACTCATCGTTGATCCCCTTAAGACGTTGTATTAGGACCCCTTAAGACATCCTATTATGACATGAATTAAATAAACATTGACACTATTTAAATTGTATAGAATTTGATTGTTATGATGAGTCATCCTAAATTCTAAGTTAATTATATCAATTGCAATTAAATATGAGACGTGCACTTTGAAGAATTTCATCCCCTTAAGACCTCCTATTATGACACATCCTGAATATTATACTTAATTATATCATTTGTTATGACAAGTCACCCTAAAGTCTAATACTTGTTAATATCACTTAATATTTATACTTAATTATACTCTTATTTGATCCCCTTAAGACGTCATATTAGGACCCCTTAAGACATCCTATTATGACATGAATTAAATAAACATTGACACTATTTAAATTGTATAGAATTTGATTGTTCTAATGAGTCATCATGAATTCTAAGTTAATTAAATCAATTGCAATTAAATATGAGACATGTACTTTGAAGAATTTCATCCCCTTAAGACATCCATAGGTGAAGATGTTTGCTATTATTCGATTTGTATTTTGAAATCATTTGGTTTAGAATGATGTCAATTACATGGAAACTTGTAGGTTGACTTAGTTGTCTCTTTTGACAGAGGATGTGACTCCCATTCCATTAGATAGTACCAAAAGAAAGGGTGGATGTAGAGGAAGAAGGTTGTATTTTTTTTGGATGCTATTATTTGTTTTGATAGCTTATAAATTAGTGTTTTTTGTGGAACATGAGGTCAAGAGGAATTTTTTGTTCTTAATTTTTCTCTAGCACTTTGCATGATTTGTAAGTACAAGAGTACATGATTTAATTTCAAAACTTTAGCCTATTTTTTGGATAATTAAGTTGTATCATTGTTCTTTAATTTTATGTTGTAAAAGAACTAGGAAATATGGTGTATACTTATAGAAAAAAGAAATTGGCAAAAATTGTTGCATTTTGATTGGTATTTATGTTTAGTTTATAGAATTTATTAATGCTTTTGTTCTTTAATCTTGTATGGTATTGTTTATTTCTTAAAATTTCACCCTTTGTGGTATATAAAGGAATTGCTTTTGTTTGTAGATTATGATTTATTTTCTTATTTTATTAGATAACCTGTGTATTAGGAACCCTTGAGACATCCTATTAGGACCCCTAAGACATCCTATTAGGACATGAATTAAATAAGTTCATTGACTAATTATCACTAATTATTGAATGTATATCATGTATGGATCACTAAATTTGTAAAGTATAAATATTGAAATGTCCTATTAATTTCAACTTTAATTTCATATTTGTATTTAATTTCACATTAATTTCCTATTAATGTCTTGACTATGGATCTTTTGAAAAGTACAAATATGTCCTATCAATTACATATTAAAATTTGACATAAAATGCATAAATGTACATACGTAAATTAAAATTAAACAATAATAAAGTCCATTATTTACAATATATTAAGTCCATGAAACCAATATATATTAAGTTCACCATAGTACGACCCATGAAACAAAATATTAAGTCCATGAGAAACCAAATTATATGTAGTCCATGAAATATTCAAATATAACCCATGAAATCATGCCTAACTCATATTGTCTCTATAATCAAGAGACCTCTTCACACCATGCGGACTACGCGAATGACCTGAACCACTTTGTACAAGAGAAAGATGAAATAAGATGTAAGATGATTAAAAATGATTTAATGAAAATTTAATTTATAATTCATTGTAAAATTAAATTACCATGGTATCTGGCTTTGGATGCTCTGGTGCACCTGGACTAACCTCTAAATGCTCTGAATCAATCAACATATACAAGAGAAAGAAAGTTGAAATTAGATGAAAGTCTACGATTAAAAATGATTTAATTCAATTTAATTTATAATTTATCATATTTAAATTGTACCATAAGAGGTTGTGCACCCTCTATTCCAGGACCTATTTGTACATGCTTAGCTACAAGATGTGTCTCATGCTATAAAAGAAAAAGAATTTAACATGTATGAGCTCATATATATACATTTAATTTTAAATTTAATTAAAGTTATTCACAATGTATAATTTGTAATTGACTTTAAATATAATAAAAAAATTAAATTACCATGATATTTGGCTACTCTGCATGTCCTCATTGAGGTGTAACTATGATTGAGTTAGGCTAGAAAGTGGCACTAACAAAGTCCTACAAGGTCAAATTTAAAGCATGTATACTTGAATTAGGTTAAAATATATATTCAAGTTTGCATATTTTGTGTAGAAACTTTTTTAAACAACTTGAAATTTAGATGCCTCATGAGTAGCCACCACATCTAATGTTTGTCTGATCCCCATTCTCATTGTTGTGTCAACCTAGACATGTACATATAAACATTTAATATATTACAAGTGTACAAGTGTACATGCACATTTGATATATAGTGAATTCAAAATTTTCATAATTGTAAAGTTATAATAATGTAAGTTAAATAATTTACAATATAAATGTACGTTCCCTTGATCTAAGACGCTCGACAATGGATGAACGCTCGATAACCCCTTAGGTGTAATCGACGTGGAAGTCAATTGAGTCCCCTGAACCTTGACATAAATATTTAAAACATTAGTTCATGATTGAATCATAAATTAAAAATTCAAGTTAAAAAAATATTTCATATATAATTTAAAAAATTGAAATCAAAATACCCCATAAGGGTTGCTGACTTCGACTAGTGTCAACATATATACTCGAGGTACAGATGATTTCCCTATCGTTAGTGTGATCTACACCAAACAATTTGATTGTTAAAATGTATTGTAATTTTTTTTGATATATATGTTCGTTAAAATTATTATAAATTCAACATGTAGATGCATATTTACACTTGTACCACATTGTGCTCAGGGTGATGCTCTGCAGTAAGAATTTCTACAAATGAACTGAGGCAACTAGATGGTCCGCTAGAATCTCCACGTGCATTCAAACTGGGTGTGGCTTGATCAAGTCCATAGCATAGCTAATGGCAACTAGTACTTACATGTGGTGTCGACACTCATGAAGTGGTACTAGGACCAACTCCATAGAACACTCCATCATCACAGTCTCTAGGCTCCCCAGCCACCATCATGGAAGCATGTTGATCAAGGTCTCCTGCGAGCATACTTAGGGATCCTAATTTGGATATCACCACACTTTGATGCACAAGTACGAAATGGAAGGAACAAGAGGAGAAACAAGGGGTTGTGCATGCACGGGGTGTTGGGGATCAACCCTTGGCCCTAACCTCTATTGTGGCATGTCAGGCCACCAACACCTTGAAATGATTTATAATCAAAATAATTGGGATTTTTCCCTAAAAAAACTCTACATATAGTTTCCTCAAAAAATATAATGGGACCTCTAGATTAGCGTGTGGTGGATTGTCAAATACCATCCATCATCGATCCCAAAAATGTGCACTCATTTGTGGATGTATACACCACCTCATGGATATTCTAGATTTAGTTGTAGGAATGGGCAGCTGAGTATTAGGGTTGATAAAATAAGGTGCTAGATGGGATTTTGTTATTTTTAGGTCTAATTTTTTTTTACATGAGAGACCATCTACATAAAACTGTCTCATCTCCTCCCTATCTCATCGATGCCTATCTAAGTCAGAAACAATAGACCTAATGGCATCAACAATGTTTTGCATCGTAGATGCAAAACATCTTGCATGTGGTGGAATCAATGCTTCATTTTGCATAGCATTGATTTGGTTTTGAATGGATGCCACATTTTCATTGATACATGCTCACAAGTGAGCCTCATATGATCCAATAGGTGGTGGAGGTGGGATATGAGGTGGAGGGGGTGGAGGGGGAGGTGGTGGAGGGCGTGGAGGTGGAGGTTGCTGAGGTGGTGGATTAATGATATCATCAATGTCAAATTGATCCATGATATCTATATAAGTGTTCACCTACATTAAATTATATAAAATTAACATACAAACAAAATTACAAGAAATAGTTAAATTTTAAACGTACATGAAAATTTGTTTAAATAGGATGTGCATACATATACATACACATACATACATTGATTCAACTTGAGCATGTGCATACACATTTCAAAATGTAAGATGTGTACATACATTTAAAATAAAAAATACGATGCATAATGCATGCATACATCATTCAACTAAACTATGTGTACATACAAATTTCAAAATTTAAGATCTAGAACTATGTAATTTTAATACATGTACATACTAAAAAATAAACTTGAAACATTCACAAAAAGCTCGTTTATGTCTAACACATATAAATTACATTTTCCAACAGGAGAAATTATGATAGTGGTCATAAATTATACTATTATAAATTCATCATTATAAGTTATTATATTCATAAATTCAACACTAAAAAATATCCATCCAACCAAATTCATAAATTCATCACTAAAAATATCCATCCAACCAAATTCATAAATTCATCACTAAAAATATCCATCCAACCAAATTCATTAATTCACCACTAAAAATATCCATCCAACCAAATTCATAAATTCATCACTAAAAATATCCATCCAACCAAATTCACAAATTCATCACAAAAATATCCATCCAACCAAATTCATAAATTCATAAATATAAGATCATTGTCTTAATTTATAAAGTGTTGCGACTCTCTACCACATCTCTTCATTTCTTTGTGTTTTCCTTTTCAGAATCAAACTTTCTCAACTCCTCTAGCCATCGTTGATGCTCATCTAAGACCCTATCCATAGACCTAACAACATCAATAAAATTTTGCATCGTAGATGCAAAATGCCTCAAAGGTGGTGTGATACATTCTTCATTATGAATAACATTGATTTTATCCTGAATGGATCTAACATTGGCATTGATCCGTGTTTGCAAGTGAGCACCATTGGTTTCAGGTGGAGGTGAAGGTGGAGTGGGTGGAGGTAGAGGTGAAGGTGGTGGAGATGGAGGGCATGGAGGTGGATTACGAATATTATTGAATTGATCCATGATCTCTAAGATATAAGTGAACCTGCATTAGATTTGTAATTTCAAAATGTAAGATACATGTTTAGGAAATACCCTTAAACCATTCAATATAAATGGCCTAATTGAATACAAACGATAAAATGTGTAAGCCTCATTTATGTCTAAGGAATGTTACTTGAATGAAAAAATAATTAACTATTAATATAGGATGGCTTAAGGGGATCTATGTATATAAAATGATATGGCTTAAGGGAATAAAATTTGGTGAATTTTCCCAAGGCAACCAAATTTCATTAAGGTCTTAGGACAAAATGAATGCTTTAGGGTTTACTATTTAGAGTTTAGGGTTTAGGGTAATATGATGGCTTAAGGGGATCTATCTAGTAAGGTCCTAGGACATAATGACATGGCTTAAGTGAATAAAATTTGGTGAAGTTGCCCAAGGAAACCAAATTTCATTAAGGTCCTAGGACAAAATGAATGCTTTAGGGTTTACAATTTAGATTTTAGGGTTTAGGGTTTAGGGTAATAGTATGGCTTAAGGAGATCTATGTAGTAAGGTCCTAGGACAAAATTACATGGCTTAAGTGAATAAAATTTGGTGAAGTTTCCCAAGGAAACCAAATTTCATTAATGTCCTAGGAAAAAATGAATGCTTTAGGGTGTAGGGTTTAGAGTTTAGGGTTTAGGACCTTTAGGGTAATAGGATGGATTAAGGGGAACTATGAATTAAGGTCCTAGGATAAAATGATGGATTTAGGGTTTAGGGTAATAGGATGGCTTGAGGGGATCTATGTAGTAAGGTCCTAGGATAAAATGACATGGCTTAAGGGAATAAAATTTGGTGAAGTTGCCTAAGGCAACCAAATTTCCTTAAGGTCCTAGGACAAAATGAATGCTTTAGGGTAATAGGATGGCTTAAAGGGATCTATCTAGTAAGGTCCTAGGATAAAATGAAATGGATTAAGTGAATAAAATTTGGTGAAGTTGCCAAAGGCAACCAAATTTCATTAAGGTCCTAGGACAAAATGAATGCTTTAGGGTTTACAGTTTAGAGTTTAGGGTTTATGGTAATGGGATGGATTAAGGGGATTTATGAAGTAAGGTACTGCAAATAAACCGTAAATAATGAAGCACTATCTTTCTCAACTCTATTTGTTTAGTAAAAGTTAATATTTTAAAGGGTCTTCAAAAGACCTTGCAATGTTCTATAGAATTTTTATTGGTTGAGCTACTCATGGTATGACTATGATGTTAGTTACATTTTGAAACATAAAAGGCTTCCAAAATGAGTTCCTTCCAAATAATGGACTTGATAGAACTTGAAAATGTTGAAGGCTCTAGGCTATAGTTTAATCACTAAATATTGAATGTAGATTATTGTTTTAAATTTGGTTGCCTTGGGAAACTTCACCAAATTTTGAGAACTTCTTTGATCCCCTTAAGAAATTTCATATTAGTACCCCTAAAGACATTGGTTTAGGGTTTAGGGTAATAGAATGGCAAGTAACCTAGGGTTAATATTTTTTATTCATCACATATGCAAGAACATTAGTTTATGAATATTTTTGAATTTATGAATAGACTGATTATTTCCTTAGATTACTTCTATGATTGAGGAATTAAGCACACATATAAATTAGCCAAATTTTGGCAATTTAGGATAGTCTCTATGGTCTACCCTTAAATTTATAGAAATGCGTATATTTAGAGAAAATATAAATGTGTCTTGACAAGTTGTTGGAGCTAGATCTTAAAACTTGGTTATTGAATCCTTGATTAGTATTGTTAATTTCTATTCCTTCCCTAATAGTCTTCAAATTCTATGAATAAAAGGAGTTGAAATATAACCTATGACCATAGTTGGATTGATTTTCTATCTAGGTTGAAAGGCAATCATCCAGAGTAAATTTGAGCATTGTTAAGCATTCAAGTGGAGGGAAAAATGATTCATTGATCCTAAACTAGCTACATTATTCTTGGGAACAAGGTCAACAAAACCATTAAGAGGTGATTCAATGTAGAGTTATTTTAAGAGTATTTTCGCATAAAATTATTGAGTAATGATCTTTATATAATGTACCAAGTTTTATAATGCTCTAGCTAGATACCTTGCAAACATGAGCCTAGGCTCCACACATATGTTTACTCATTGAGGATCCATAATATCACATGTTGTTTAGATAGTATCATGTTGTAAGATAGTATGAATCATAATAGATGCATAAGCCCCATATTATTAACTCAATTAAGACACCACATACAATTACTATTTAATTAGCCATTAGAAAACAATATAAAACACCAAAGTACATGTTAAATATTTTCATTGTAAGGTAAAAATAATAATTTAACATCTCAATAGAACATAATGAAGCATCATAAGTTATGCATATACATTTAGGTCTATTAATTTATCATGTGGTAATAAATACATAAACTAATTGAGCACAATCCATAATAGAAACACATAATTTATATCTATTCTAATGATCCACTAGTCCCACAAGTACAAGGTTCAACATATTGTTTTCTAATCTAATTATATCTATGTTCATAACATTTACTTGATTATGTCTCAACATGTCTCTGACTTATTGAATACACATTTAAATGTATACTATTTATCAAATCCTATTTGATTGTCAATATCAAGGACACTAATTTACTATGTATCAACCTAAATCTATGGAATAATTTCATCCATTGGCATGCCTACATACTTGTCTCCATAGAATGTAAATGAAATTTAAAACATAAGCCAATGCAAATTATTTTTTTCCATTTTGAAATATTCAAGCATGAAATCAGGGCTTTCAAATCTGCAAATTTTTTTGTTTTCAATTTCAATTAGGGTTTTCAAATGCAATTTTTTTTGTTTGAATTCAATTTAGAGTTTCAAGAAGAAATTAGGGTTTTCAATGCAATTTTTTTTAATTTCAATTTAGGGTTTGAACAAATGCAATTTTTTTGGTTTTCTTTCAATTTAGGGTTTCAAAAAGCAATCAAGGTTTTCAAATGGATTTTTTTTTTCATTTCAATTTAGGGTTTTTCAAATGATTTTTTGTTTCATTTCAATTTAGGGTTTCCAAATGCAATTTTTTTGTTTGATTGAACAAATTAGGGTTTCAATACATAATTTTTTTCTTTGGTTACAATTTAAGGTTGATTATTTCGTTTCTTTTCAATATCTAAGGGTTTCATTTCATGTTTTCTTTTGATTTCTACAAATAACATTTCTTCAATTACAGGTAAATACAAATGCCAAAAACTCCATAAAAAAAAAAATACATACTAAATCTAGCTTTATATTAAAAAATTTCAAAAAATAAAAAAATGCAAAAAAATGGGGTCGAGACATGCCTGGAGGTAGCTGTTGCTTTTCTTCAATCTAGATCAATTTGCTGTCGAAAATGACTGCATTTTGTTTATTTAAAAAAAATACCACTATAAAATAGGATCACGTTTTGTAAAAAGCAGGATCCCATTTCCTAGCGGCCGACTCAAGACCCATTACTAAACAGAATCCCATTTAGGTTTTAGGCTTGGGACCTCGATCCTAAACGAGATCTTGTTTATCAAAAAATGGGATCCTATTTTATTGAAACCGATTTTGGATTTTTTCCTAAGGCAAAAACTTCCACATTTTGTGGACTCATCTTTGTGCTTTTACCCAATTGATCAACACGAAGGAATACACATACCACAAAATGTCACACCAACTAAAAAATACAATGTAATGACACCTATAAACCTTCTCCCAAAACTACAACATCTAACTCAAATCCGTGGAGGAATGTAGACCAATTAGGTAAGGTCCAATACACTAAAAACTATGTAAACCATATTTTCCAAACTTTTGTTACTTGCAACTCTTGAACCACTTAACCAAAACAACTGAATTTATGAATTAAGATGCCAAAGATATCTATGAACAATATTCTAGAACCATAGGTATATCTGAAAAGACGAACAAACATAAACCAACTTAGCGAAGGGCACTGAGTGTTGATACTACTAGTATAGACACTTAGCCAAAAGACCTTTAAAAAATAAATTTTTGTAGACATCCATCATTCATCATGTGGTGTTGACATCAATGAAAACTCATTAATGACAACCTTCTTCATTCTTTCAACAATTTCTCAACACTTATCTCACTTATCCTAATTATTTTTAAATGAAGGAAAATTGATTGAGTAGTTACCACAATCCATAGATCTCTATCTCGGCCCTTAACAAGCTTACCATTAAATTTATTTATTTTACTAGACTTGGTAAAAAAATAAACCTCTCCCAGTCCAACCAAAATAACCACACCAAAGAAGGTGTCCCTTCCTACATAGCATGAATCCAACACAAGCTCTAATATGAAATATTGAAATGATTGATTTCTTTAGTTAGGAGCAATAATATATATCTCAAATATATATTTAGTAATTTAAACATTAGAAATATAACTTACATAAACACTAAAAATGAAATAGAAATCAACAAGAAGATAACAATAATAAGAGAAGTGGTATGACATATACCCTATGAAATCATCTCTTAAAATAAAAAATTGAAATGAGATTTAACATTATATTAATCCAACAACAATGTGTCAAATATAATTTGTTGATCCAAACACTTGATGTAGTAGTAACATCTTCAAACTCAAAGCATACAAGCATCTCGGTCATGTACTCCTTCAACTTGTGTTGCTAAAGGGTGTGTGCAAGAGTTGAGTTCACTTTTTGGCCAAAAAGTGGAAGTGTTTTCCCTGATTTTCAGTATTTGACACATTTGACCTTAAAATTTGAAGCACTTAGAGATGAAATTTTAAAAAAAGTCACTTATCATAAAATGTAGTGCTCGGAGTCTAGTTTCCAAATATGTAATTTATTTCAATACCAAGATTGTACAAATTGAGTTTTAATAGGAATTTCTAAAAACCACTGTTTAAAAGTCTTTTTTTTTTGCCATACCATGCACATGTACGACATCCATATTTTGACTTA
>VDFB02075010.1:0-12242 GCA_007258455.2 Sequoia sempervirens
TTTAAATTTTATTTTAAGAATTATTATGTTTTAATAGTAGTATAATCATTACTATAATTTTTATTCTACCAAAATAATATTACAAGGTAAAATGAGTTCTATTCTTACAATATTTCAAACATTGAAATGTTTGATAGAGTTCCAATGTCATAATGTATGTGGCCTTTCTTATTATTTGTGGGGATTAGTTTCTAAGATAACTCCTTCAGTCCTCCATCAAAATGGGCAATTAGATCATTTTGAAGACAAAATGCATCAAGGTTTAGATGACAGTTTGTGATCCATCATCAAATAATAGAAAACAAAATAAGACATAAATACTCCCCTAAAAATTTCCTTGATGATCCATTTTTATATCTCCTTTTTTTATTATTCTAATGATAACTTAGAAAAATATGATTCAAAAAATATATTAAAGAACTCTCACATTTTAAACAAGGTTGTGATGTTGTGAAGTTCTTGTCAAATGTCGGTAGGTCAATTTTGTTCTTTGACTTGTATTTATTTAAGTAGTTGTATTTATGCAATCAATCATAGGAGAATTGAATGGTTTGGAAAGATTTATAGCATGATAAAAATAGGTGTTTGTAAATAAGAGCTTTTGTGGTAGTGGTGCATATTTATAATTTTGATTAAGCTTTTGAACCAATTTTTAGTTTGCAGGCTTTTGACATTTTGCAATGTCAAATTTCTTTGATTGTTGGCCATCATATTAAAAGGGGATTAGTGGGTGACAAGTTAAGAAAAATTCATTACTTGCATTATCAATGTGCAAATATAAATCATATAACAATTAGTGTCACAACAAAAAGCTCAAAGGCTACAAGCTACAACTAAAAAAAAAAATAGATCATCTATTACCATGCTTAATCTTCATTTGCTTACATTGAATCAAGATTAAAGTATTGAATTTATTACCTATAAGATGATGCATACCGTTGACTTTGCAATATTACCGAGTGCCACAAAATTTATGGTTTGATGACCTACATGATTTGTGCAAATATAATTTCTCTTTTAAATATTAAATTGTACCTGTATATATATCAAAATTTAAAACTATAATTTTTGAAAAAAACTTGCTATTATCTCTTGTCAAGTCTGAAATCTATATATTGTTAATTGGACAGTGGGGTACAAAAGGAACATTCCAATGCAATAGCCTATCTATGAAAAAAACATAAGAATTTAAGAACACATTTTTTAATTGGACGAGAACAACTGGAAAAGCCTAGGGGGACATCCCTGTTTAACATAACTAAAAAGGCATAATGAAGAAACAAGTTGTTGCAACCTTTTTCATGTATCTATTTGAATATTGCATCATTGTATTATGCCAAAAAATGTTGGAATTCTTCATCAAGCCTTTTAGGTAAGTTTCTTAGTATGATAATGAAAATGATGAGTAGTTCTTTTGATGTCAATGTTCATAAAATCTTTTGTACTAAATATGTTTGTACACCTATAAAATTCTGTAAGATTTTATAGACCTCAAAATTGAAATCTTTAACCCCCCTTTGGGTGGATATACTTAAAGGTGCTAAAAAAGTCAAGCATGTTTTGTTTTATAACAATATTAAGCTAGTACTAATTGATAGGGAGATCTTTCAACCAAAATTACCAAGTTTGATCATATTCATAGATTCATGAAATGTTCATATTCATAAGTTAGTATGCACTCTAGAATAATATCATTCAAAGTCATTATTGTTACCCAAATTCATCTTTTCTTAATACACTACATACTATGTGTATGGTAGGGTGGAGGTAGCAGGGTACTTTGCTTTTGTTCTCCTATCAAAGTTACTAGCATGACTAGTGAAGTTCCAATGCACCAATAAATCAATAGAAATAAGTTTGGAGAAATATGTGTACATAATAACTCAACAAAAAAATGTTTTAAGGCTAATAAGAAAATCGAGTATGACAAAGTAAAACTTTAAAGAACTTGATAAACTCAAGTGAAGGCCATGAGCAATAGCATAAATTATTAAATTATTGAACATATCCATAAATATATAAGAATGTGAAAGGTTTTGTAGCGAATGCCTCACCAAGCAATGTTCATGTGTTTAACTTTGATTAGAAGGTGTGAATTTACATTGTATAACATGCGACTATATATAAACATACCAGAAAAAACAATTCGTAGCAACAAAATAATAAGAAGCTTATAATATGTGTAAAATTTTTCCTATTTTTCGACAAACTCAAACAAATATTTGTCATAAGTAACATAATGGCTAATTCAGATACAATAAATAATAGGAAACAAAATTGGCCCAATGAAGCTCCACTGGTAGATAACACTCAACCTCATAAGCAAGCCAAGAACCCTCACCTTTCACCAACTCTTTCATAAAGGGATTTGTAAAGATGGCTCTTAAAATTTCCAACAATCTTTCTTGCTTGAGAGCCATGGTTGACAATACCATCTAACACACAAAAAGACTAAGTGACATATGTAGAAAAAATTTTCTTCACTCCAAATATGTCAACACATCAAACATGTTTATGACGATTAGAAAACTCCTCTCCCTTTGCTTTGGTCATAGTTGCTTATGGCTCAAAGTCACAATGAGAGTTAACTTGGTATTTCTTTTGAATGTATGATTCTTCATATTTTCCATCTTTTTGCAAAGTTTCTCAAATTCTTTTCTTGGCAGGGAGATGTTGCCCCAAGTTAGAATCTAGTGCAAGTTCTATCTTATCCATGAAGGGCTTTTGATTTTTAATTGTAGTGTTTAGTTTTCAATTTTGTAAAAAGCTAAAAATAATATTTTGAATGAGATTTAAGTAAATTTAGAATATAGACAAGGTAACTCTATTAACTGGGACACAAATTCTTTTTGAATTGTTTTCTAAAATTGATTTAATAAAAGTGGAAAACAAAAGATTAAAATAAATTGTAAAGAGCACCAAAGACCTAATTCCTCCATAGATTTTAATTGAACTTGTGCAATGACTATAAACACCCAACTCAGAGAATAAAATTTTCTACAAGGATGAGAAAGAAATTAAAGCTCAAAAGATTTCATAAATATCAAATCTCTATGAAAAAGAGAAATTTTTGATGTAACAAAATTGATCAAGGGCATCAAGTTTTACAAATTTGAATTTTGGGCATCTTTAGCTAAAACTCTTTAAAAATTACAAGCTTGAATGGTGAAAATTTGCAGTATTTAGGTTTTAGTCTACTTAAAATAAATGACTTTGACAATGGCACTTTATAATCAATGCGTGCAAAATAAGGTATAGTGAGAGTTACTAGGAGAATGTTGAACATGAAAGAAAGTGAAGAATCCAAAAGATTCAATACTAGTCTCTATAAAATTCACAAAAAATCCCTCATAAAGCATTTTCTTGCTTAAACTTAAGATTTTTTTTCCTCCAACTTGTTAATTCTCTACACAACTTTTTCTTGCATATAAGAAAAACCATACGTTAATACGTTACTTGTTCTATTAGTTAGTTTTTCATGGCTATATTGAGGTTGGTAGTGCATGGCTATGATCAGTTAGAATAATTGGTTATTTCCTTGATTAATTAAGCAATATTTGGTTAATTAATTAAGTTACATTTTATCTCTTTTTCACTTAAGCTAACTTTAGGTGCATAATAATTAATTATTTTATTAATTATTTATGTGCAAGCCTAGGGTTTTCCTTTTTTAGGTTTTTTACCTATATGAGGTTGTAATCTCTTCTTTTGTAAATTAATTCTTTTACATTGAGCTATTTTTTGCTATGTTGTTTCTCTTTGCATCTCCCTGTAACAGGTGTTTTAGCTTGCAGAGATCTTTGAGTTCCTTCATGGTATCAGAGTGTAAGGTCTAAAGCTCCCTATTCTTGTCTGAGTTTTTGCATTAGAAACTGTGATTCAAAAAAAAACTAGGCGAATAAAATACAAAGGGTTCTTAAAAAAATTAAAAAAAAATTGTGGGTTTGCACCCATGGTACGCAACGTACCACCGGACCTGCAAGTACTACAGTGATACTCTTGTCATCTTCAACACCACCGCATTTTCTATCCATCACATCCGACTCACCCGTGCCTGCATTTTGACCACCCATAAGCATTTGCTGTAGTTTTGACTGCAGATTCTTTGCCATCGCAGTTCTTTGGCGCTTCGTTGCCACAGCCCCTTGTTGAACCATTGCGCCTCCACTGGTTGAGCCATCACCAGCCTCCACCCACGGTTGGGCGCCACCAACGCACGGCTGGTTTCTTTCCCACAGAGCACCCACTCACCCTCGTCCGGGCTCACCCATCCATAGCCTAGTTTCTTTCGACACCCTCCACCCTTGTCGGGCTCCGCCTTAGTGGCTTGGTTTCTTTCCCCGATGCCCCTCACCTGCGCCAAATGTTTGCCATCTCAACTGGTTTCTTTCCACGATGCCCTCCACCCTCATTGAGCTCACCCATGCTGACTTCTGACTGGTTTCTTTTCCTTAGCAATTCGCCACTCCGCGGCTGCTAGGTTTTCTTTGGCTTATCACACGAGCTCGAGCTCATCAAGCTCGGCCCATTTGCCGAGGCTGTTTCGGCTTGCGTCTTTCTCGGCTTGCGGACTGCCCGGCGACCCTAGTCCTTAGCGGGACCAAGGGGCATATTTTTTCTTGAGGGGGCTTAAAGGAGGCAAAATTGTGCTCTTTCAGGAAGCTTCACAAAATCGGGTATAAAATGGGCATACGATCTCCATTTTTTTCAAACGAGATACCATTGGAAAGATAATTTTGTGCCAGACATCATGGTACTAGTACTTTTTTCCATATTTTCTATTTGACTATATTTGTTTCTAGTCAAAGTGGGGTCTTCTTTCTGCACTTCTGGGGCCATAAAAGGTGCAAACGAACTCTGTTTTTCAACAATGAATAGGCGTTGGAAAGCTTTCAACCTGCTCTATTCAGCTATGTGATTCTTTTTTCTCAAAATTTTCTTTAAGTACATGAGAATTTTTTTTGAAGTTTTTTTGCTTATGCATTGCTTCCTCTTTCTCAGTTTGTACTAGGGTTTGGGTTTATCTTTTGTGGGGGGTGTTTTTTCTCACTTTCTGTCATTTACATCAGAAAACCAGAACACTAAAACTCTCAAAACAATCAAACCCTTCTGCATCTTCTATCGATTATGAAAGATCACATAATAATAAAAAACACCAGCAGGTACAGGTATAGGTACAGGTGTAGGGTTTCATGGCAGACTCCTCAGTTGAGTTACTCACATCACACAACTATCACATCTGGAATTATTGCATGACGAGGCTTCTTAGGTCACGAGGGTTGTGGTCTTGTCTAGATGAGGTTCAGCCTTAGTTGCAGCGTCTTTTTGAGATTATTCAGCATAGGAACAAGATGGATGAAGCTATGGGTTTGCTATCCCTGCACATTTCTGACAGTCTTCTATTTCACCTTGATGCTTTGCTCACTCCTCAAGCCATTTGGTTGAAGTTTGAGACACTTTTTGGGACCATTAATGAGTTTTGAGCATTACAGATTGAGGCAGAGCTCACTTCATTGTTACCTGAATCATTTCCCCCTATTGAGGATTTTTTGACCAAGTTCAAAACTATCTGCTCTATTTTACAGGGTTGTGGCAAGAATAAGTCAGACACAGAGTGCATTTACTTGATCCTTTCGAAGCTTCATGGTCCATTTCAGATATTTTCTTCTTCATTCTATTCCACCATGGATGGCCTAAGTGCTCGTTTTACCATGCCTACTTTTGATGTGTTTTGTGAGCGTTTGTCTCGTGAGCAGTCACACCTTTCTCAGCTTGATATGCTCTCAGGATCAAAGAACAAAGCATTGGTTGCTCAGTCATCTAAGGAGAAACATAAGCAGAAATCGAAGCCCAAGAAAGATTCTACAGGCAGTGAGTATTCCTCCAAACCACCTCCTAAGTCTAATTTCAAACCACCACTTAATCCGAAATAAGGGAAATCTTCGAAGTCTGGTGAGTCTTCCTCCAAGACTAAGAAGAAATTAGGAGACACTTGCAGCTTTTGTGGCAAGGAAGGACATCTAGTTTCCAAGTGTTGGAAATGATTAGAGGCTTTAGAGGAAGCCCTGCAACAACATCACATCTCCTCACCTCAGTCATCTTCTCCTTCCATAGGGAAAGGTCATGCTCTCACTGCTCGAACATCGACCTCTGGGTCCACTTGGATTTTAGATTCTAGTGCTTCTCACCATATGACTCACACTCAGCAGTTGGTCACTTCTCTTGCCTCTTGTGGTACATCACAAATTGTAGTGGGTGACTCTACACACCTTTTAGTCTTGGGTTCAGGTTTTGTCTCTTTGGATGGGGGTACTCTACAGGATGTTCTGGTTGTTCCTGACATCTCAACGAACCTCCTATCCATTTATCAGATTTTCCATTCTGGCTCTGGTAAGACAGTTGTGTTCTCACCACATGATGTGGTTATTCGGGACCTCCATGACTCTGATTTGGTTGTGGCTACTAGGTATGTTGACACTGCATCTCATCTTTACATATTTGATGGATTTGAGCATTCTGAGGGTACAAGTTCATCTCTTATAGCACATGCAGATTCCGTGAGTAAGCTTTGGCATGAGTGTTTGGGCCATGTCAATTATAGATATCTTTAGCAGATGAGTACACAGGAACTTGTTCTTGGTCTTCCACAGATTTCCTGCACAGACGGTGTTTGTCATGGTTGTGTGCTTGGAAAGCATCACAGGGATCCCTTTCCGAAGGGAAGCACCACTCATGCTTTGGCACCCTTGGAGTTGATTCATAGTGACCTCATGTCATTTCCCACTCCTTTTTCTAGGGCCAAGTATGTACTCACATTCATTGATGACTTCTCCAGACGCACATGGGTGTACTTTCTTAAGTACAAGTCTGATGTCTTTGATTCCTTTCAAATCTTCAAGACATTTGTAGAGAAACAATCTGGCCTTTCTATTCGACAGATACATACAGATAATGGGGGGGAGTATGTAAATCAGGCTTTCAGAGATTTTTGCACTGAGCATGGTTTGCAGCATCAGTTTACTATTCCCTACACCCCTCAGCAGAATGGTGTCGCTGAGAGAAAGAACAGGACTTTACGGGAGATGGCAAATTGTATGATTCAGTCCAGGTCCATGGATCCATCCTTTTGGGCTGAGGTAGTTAATTGTGCCAATTATATTCAGAATTGGATGCCTCACAAGGCGATTCGACATATGACTCTTGAGGAGGCTTGGTCTCATGACAAGCCTGATGTTTCATCATTTCAAGTATTTGGTAGTGAGGCATGGGCCTTTATTCCTGATGCTCAGAGGAGAGCCATGGAGCGAAAGAGTCGACCCCTCATTTTTGTCGGCTACTGTGAGGATGTTAAGGCGTACAGGTTGTTTGATCCTGATTCCATAGAGGTCCTATTTTGATGGGATGTCCAGTTTGATGAGCGCCTTCCCACAGTGGATACCCTGTCTCCAGTGTCTACTTCACTACCTACTCCTCACACTGCAACTCTTCAAGATTATTTTGAGGATGATTCTAATGAGGATGTTGATGATCCCCCATCTCCACCTCCACTCGCTCCACCTTAGATTCCCAAATGGGCTCGCTTTACTGTTGAGGCAGCAGGATCTATGGCAGGTGATCCTTCAGACACTCGTCACACCCATTCTCATATTGCAGGTTCTAGTCTTTTGAGTCATGCTCTTTTAGAGGATCCTCAGAAGTTTTTTGAGGTGACAGGTCACCCTGAGTGGGATAGTGCTATGGAGGAGGAGTATTCTTCTTTGATGAGGAATAGTACTTGGGATCTTTGTCCTCTTCCTAAGGGCAGAAAGATGGTTCGGTGTAGATGGTTGTATCGCACCAAGTATGTTGTTGATGGTTCTATTGATAAGTACAAAACACATCTTGTTGTGAAGGGTTTCCCATAGGTTGAGGGTATTGATTACTCTGAGACATTTGCCCCTGTCGCCAAGATGAATTCTATTCACTTTGTACTATCACTTGCAGGTTCTAGGGTCTGGTCCATTTTTTAGATGGATGTGAAGAGTGCATTCTTGCATGGTGACCTACAGGAGGAGATCTATATGGAGCAGCCTTAGGGATTTGTGCAGGATGCTTCTTTGGTTTGCAGACTTCGGCGTTCATTATATGGTCTCAAACAGGCCCCTCAGGCTTGGTATGAGAAGATGGACTCTTTTTTGCTCTCCACTGGTTTCACACACTGTCATTCTGATCCCACAGTCTATATTCAAAATCTTGAGGGTGAGATCCTGATTCTTGTGCTATATGTTGATGATCTCCTCATCACAGGTAGCTCATCCTCTATGATTCAGCATGCCCAACGAGCTTTGATGGAGCAATTTGAGATGACAGATCTCGGTCTTCTGCACTATTTTCTTGGTCTTCAAGTGATTCAGTCTTCTGATGGGATCTCCATTCACCAGCAGAAGTATGCTCTTGATATGCTTCAACACTTTGGCATGCTTGATTGCAAGCTTGCCCCCACACCTTTTTAGTCAGGGGTTGTTTTGACTACTACTTGCCCCACTCCTTCAGTAGATTCTACACTTTACAGGTAGTTGGTTGGCAGTTTGTTGTACCTGACTCACACTCGTCCTGATCTTTCCTTTGCGGTTGGCCTTGTCTCTCAATTCTCCCATGATCCTCATGAGAGTCACTGGTAAGTTGCCAAACGTATTTTGAGGTACATTCAGGGCACCATTTCTTATGGCATTCACTACACATCAGGGGATCCCCACATTGTTGGCTACACTAACTCAGATTGGGCTGGTGATGTCAATGATCAGAAGTCTACTTTTGGCTTTGTTTTCTATCTTGGCTCTGGTCTTATCACATGGTCTTGCAAGAAGCAGACTGCTCATGCATTATCATCTACAGAGGCTGAGTACCGAGCTACTATGCTCTCTAGTCAAGAGATTTTATGGCTTCGATAGTTGATGATTTAGTTTGCTTTTCCTCCTGATAGTCCCAGTATTCTTTGGTGTGACAATTAGAGTGCTATACACATTTCTCGCAACCCGGTGGAGCATCAACGGACGAAGCACATTGAGCTTCATATGCATTTCATCAGACAATTGATTTAGGATGGTTCTCTCATCTTGGAGTATATTCCCACTGCCGAGCAAGTTGCAGACATCTTCACGAAGCCTTTTGCATCACCGCACTATCTTCAGTTGCGCTCTATGCTTGGGGTGAAGTAAGTTTTCCTTGGGGGGTCTTTATGAGGCCTTCCTTCATGTTTCTTTTAGCATGTTCTTCTATCTCTTTTTGGAGAGGATTTTTTTCCCACTAGGTTTTCTCCTTTTCTCCATTTCATAGATATTTCGCCCGTACTTGGGTACCCTAATTTGGCATTCTTTGGGACCCATTGTTCTTCTTCGATGGCTTCTTCTAGTTTTTAGCTTCTCCTAAGTCACAAGCTTGAGTGGGGTGGTAGAAGTAATTGGTTATTTACTTGATTAATTAAGTAATATTTGGTTAATTAATTAAGTTACCTTTATCTCTTTTCATAAGCTAACTTTAGGTGCATAATAATTAATTATTAATGTGCAAACCTAGGGTTTTTCCTTTTTAGGTTTTTTACCTATATAAGGTTGTAATCTTTTCTTTTGTAAATTAATTCTTTTACATTGGCAATATTGAGCTCCATATTTTTGAGCTATTTTTTGTTGTGTTGTTTCTCTTTGCATCTCCCTGTAACAGGTGTTTTATCTTGTAAAGATCTTTGTGTTCCTTCATAGTCCATGTGTGACAATGGTGAATTATTTTTAATTAATAGTATAGCTTATGGTAAGAATTTTAAAATTAAAACTTGTATTTTACTTATGTAGAAAAATATTTCAAGAAAAAAAATTATTAGGAAACTTTAATTATTAATAAGAATATAATATAGGTATATAATGTTGCAATAATGATCTTATAATAAAATTGTACAAGTTGAATTGTAAATTATTATGATTAATAATATATTAAATTGTGAAACTTAAATAGTAGCAATGTCATACTATATATTAAAATATATTATCACTTAAGAGTTATTTTATTTTTTACATTAATATTTATTACATATTCTACCTATATGACAATTTCAATGGTTTTACTTATTACTTTATTAGTACTTAAATATTATACCAATGTAGATATAAGTGCATATAAACAAGATCTATAACAAAATATCTTGTCCAATCAAAATTATGAAAAAAACTAGTTAGTTTGAATCCTTAACATACTACAAATTTATCCTTAAATATAAATCTTAACCCATTCTTCAATTAACTTATTATTATAATTTAATTGCTTTATCTATAATTTATGTAGAAAATATTTTTATTTGTTTATAATTCTTAAAAATAAAAAAATAAATGAAAACCATGAAAGTGTAATATCTATTAATTCAACTCAAATGATTTTATAAGTTTCACAACATGATAATTTAGTATAATTTTAAAATTTAAAATTATTATTATTGTTTTTAAATCTATTATTTTTTATTTTATTTTTTGATAGAAGATTTTATATCCAACAAAAATAATATAACTAAAAAATATAAATCAATAAAAATAATTATAATTTATTTCTAAAAATTTGTAAAAATGTATTTTTAAATAATGTTAAAAATCAATTAGAATATAAAATAATTGTAAGTTTTTAAAATGTTTTTATAAATGCATTCTAATTACTTTTAACATATAGTGGAAAAATAAGAATTAAGCTCTAATCTAAAACTACAAAAATATATATTCATAATTTATTTCTAAAAATTTATAAAAATATTTTAAATAATATTAAAAAAAATTATAATATAAAATAATTGTAAGTTTTAAAATGTTTTATAAATACATTCTAATTACTAGAAAAAATAAGAATTAAAGTCTAGTATAAAACTTCAAAAATATATGTTCACGGTTATAAATATTAATGTAAGTAATAAAATTATTAAAATGATTTTTTCAAATTGTTAATAAATTATGATGTAGATTGATGCTAAAACCTCAACTAAAGCCACACGTCACTCATTAAAAAAAAAAAACTTAAAAAATAACAAACAAAGAGGCGTCATTCATTTTATGTTATTGTGAGTTTTTGTGCTTCCTCTATTTTCGGATCATACTCCATGATTCATCATCATTAGGATGATGAATTAAAGTCTAATCTAAAACTACAAAAATATATATTCACGGTTATAAATATTAATGTAAGTAATAAAATTATTAAAATGATTTTTTCAAATTGTTAATAAATTATGACTGCAGATTGATGCTAAAACCTCATCTAAAGCCACACGTCACTCATTTCAAAAAAACCTTAAAAAATGACAAACAAAGAGACAATGCTTTTAAACCTTAAAAAATGGCAAACAAAGAGGCGATGCATCATTCATTTTACTATTATTGTGAGTTTTTGTGCTTCCTCTATTCCGAGAATAGAAAAT
The DNA here is from genome assembly GCA_007258455.2 of Sequoia sempervirens. Lineage (NCBI taxonomy): Eukaryota > Viridiplantae > Streptophyta > Pinopsida > Cupressales > Cupressaceae > Sequoia > Sequoia sempervirens. The sequence continues at coordinate 11,429 of VDFB02075010.1, forward strand.
CTTGCCCAATGAAAATGAAAAAAAATGTTAGTATGAAAGATTTTTGGAAAAACTGTGTGAAAAATTTTATATCCACGTTTCGGATCATACTCCATGATCCATCATTAGGATCATGGAGTATGATCTGAAAAGCTTATATCATCCTGATGATGGATCATGGAGTATGATCCGAAACGTTGATATAAAAATTTTCACACAAATTTTTCAAAAATCTTGCATACTAACGATCATGGAGTGTGGAAACAGAAAGTAAAAAATTGTTTGTTTTTATTTTCGTATAAAAAATAATCTAATTTGAACCATTAAAATTTTACAAACATTGAAGTGAAATTTTTAATGTTATTGATTGGTTTAAAGCCCAAAAAAAATAAAAATTAATCACTAGTGAAACACCGCCTCTCCCCCCTCAGGAACTAATAAAAAAAATTTACAATTCTCAGTTAAAAGCTTCCCAAATCCTCGGGCATAAAGAGCAAATTCCAAGCCAGTAAGCTTATAATGTTTTTGGTGCGACTTGGAAACCTAGTTTGTTCAAGATTTAGCCTATAAAACGATGGTGCCATTTTGCAATGGATTCTATGCATTGCTTGCTGAAACAAAGATTTAAACATTGTTGAACCAGTTAATCATAGCATTTCATTTGGAAGGCTGTATAAAAATAGCTATTCTAATTCTTCTGAGATTGCCTGCTACTTGTGTATTTGCTCGTAAACTTCTCTTGTCTGCATTGTAGCACCCATATGACCCGAGGTCCAACCACTACAGATTATCTTCCCTATTATTCTGTTTTATTGAATCCCCTCTAATATCACGG